>JAVJIF010034550.1:0-166078 GCA_038442645.1 Agave tequilana
GAAAAATGGAATTCTTGTGGTTGTGAAGGAAGGAAAGAAAATAGGGAAAAGGAAAAAGGAAAAGAATTGATAAATGAAGATTTCTCTTGGTCTTGGAAAATGAAAATACCGGAAACACGGATTCCTAGGTTCAAGTCAAGAATGCGGGAAAACATTTCGGAAATACCGAAATCGTCCGAAATTTAAGTATCTCGGAACGACTCGTAATTTTCACCAAAAATCAATAATAATATTGAGACCTATAGTGAAATCCGTTTGAAGAAATACTTTATAGTTTTAAAGCTAAAATCCCGGAATCAGTTACCTACCGACTCCGAAAGAATTTTCATAAATTCATAAAATTCTCAGAAAAAGTATATAGATAAGAAATACGATTCTAAGAAATAAAGTCTAAAGGACTTTCTAGAAATTCCTAACTGTTTGTGAAATAAAAATACTGGAAGAAGTCTTCTACCGATCCGGCAGAATTTGCATAATTCGTAAAATCTTCAGAAAAAGTATTTAAGTAAGAAAGATTATTCTAGGCAGAAATGTCTAAAGAATCTTCTAGAATTTCTAAACAGTTTGTAAGATAAAAATTCGGGAATCGATCACGGCACTGGTCGACACCGGTTTGGAGAAATTCATTTAAATTCTAGAAAATTCCAGAAATTCTCATAAAATCTAATATTTTAGAAAATGATATTTGAAATTAAAAGCGTCAAATATGGGAAGTAAATCGAAAAATACGATCGAAAAGCTGAATACGCAACTAGTACGTATTCCGGAAACGGGTATTACAATCCACCCACCTTACAAAAATTTCGTCCTCGAAATTTCGTAAAGTGAAAGGTAACAGGAAAGGTAACAGATATAGAGAAGGATAAGATGAAAAATAACAGTTGAGAAGAATAGAAGGAAGAAGTCTTACCAATCAAGATGCGAAGAGTTGAGGATAACGCTCTCGGATAACATCCTCTCGTTCCCAAGTGGCCTCCTCCTGGCGCGTGCCGGTTCCAAGACACCAAACACTAAAGGAATGGCTTTGTTCTTCAGTGTCTTCACACTTCTATCCAATATGGCCATCGGATGCTCCTGATATGATAAATCTGGCTGAAGCTCTAGTTCGGAGTGATCCAGAATATGGCTATCATCCTTTACATACCTCCTCAACTGAGATACGTGGAAAACATGTGCACTCCGTCCAAAGAAGGCGGCAATGCCAATCTGTAAGACACATCTCCCACTTGCTCCAAATCTCGAATGGGCCGATATATCTTGGACTCAGCTTTCCACGAACACCAAACGGATGATTCCTTGGTAGGTGATATCCTCAAGAATACATGATCTCCAACCTGGAATTCCAATGGCCTCCTCCGTGTGTCTGCCCAACTCTTCTGTCTGCTCTGACTGCCCTGAGATGATCTCTGATAATCCTGACTTTCTCTGTGGTCTGAATCAGGATCTCGGGCCCAATAGTCTCCTCTCACCGACTTCATCCCAGCAAATCGGTGACCTGCACTTCCTTCCATATAAAGCCTCAAGGGTGCCATCTTAATACTGGCCTGATAGCTGTTGTTGTAGAAAACTCAGCCAAGTGAAGATGATCTTCCCATGAACCCTTGAACTCAATTATGCAGGCTCTAAGCATATCTTCGAGAATCTGGATGGTCCTCTCTGATTGTCCGTCTGTCTGAGGATGATAAGATGTACTGAACTTCAGACGAGTTCCCAGACTCTCTTGGAGACTCTCCCAGAAATGAGATCTGAATCTGGTATCTCTATCTGAAACAATACTCACTGGAACTCCATGCAGACGAACTATCTCCTTCATGTACTTGTCTGCCAGAACCTCTGTTGTCTGACCCACCCTGAATGGTATGAAGTGAGCTGACTTGGTGAGGCGATCAATGATTACCCACACAGCATTATTACCTTGGACTACGAGGTAATGCCGTGACAAAATCCATAGTGATGTGCTCCCACTTCCATTCGGGTATCGGTAAAGGATGTAGAAGTCCGGCTGATCTCTGGTGCTCTATCTTTATCTGCTGGCACACCAGGCACTTAGCTACAAACTGAGCTATCTCCCTCTTCATGGCATTCCCCAGAAATGCTTCTTCAAGTCCTGATACATCTTGTTCCCCCTGGGTGTATAGAATAAGCTGAACTGTGTGCTCCTGCCAAAATCTTCTGTCTAACTTCTCCCTGGGGAACACAAAGCCTGCTACCAAGATACAAGGCACCATCTGGATGATACAGATATCAGTCCTCAATCCAGTCTCTACTTGAGCTCGGAATGTCTGTAATCTGGGATCTTCTTCTGAGCTTCCTTGATCTCATCTATCAATGATGACTGAATCTGCAAAGTCATGAGCTGTCCTGCCTTGTCACCTCCTCGAACTACCATCAAGTCCAATCTGATGAAGTCCTGAATCAACTCCTTCTGCTGAGTGAGCTGGACACACTCTATTCTCTGGCATCCTGCTCAGTGCATCTGGAACTGTATTGACCTTGCCTGGATGATATTGCAAGTCAATATCATAGTCTGCCATAAGCTCCAGCCACCGCCTCTGCCTCATGTTCAACTCTTTCTGTGAGAAGATATACTTGAGGCTCTTGTGATCTGTATATATCAACACCTTATCTCCCAGAAGATAATGCCTCCAAATCTTCAAGGCAAAGATCACAGCTGCTAGTTCCAAGTCATGAGTTGGGTAATTCCGCTCATGAGTCTTCAGTTGCCTAGATGCATATGCTATAACATGATCATGTTGCATAAGTACACATCCCAGGCCTTTCCTGATGCATCACTGTAGATGACCATCCCTCCTCTTCTTCCTGAGGGAGTCCTCAAGATTGGAGCTGAAATGAGTCTCTGCTTTAACTGCTCAAATGCTGCATCACATTCCTCAGTCCATATGTACCTTTCTCCTTTTCTGGTGAGCCTGGTTAACGGGGCTGCAATCCTAGAGAAATCCTGGACAAAGCGTCTGTAATATCCGGCTAGTCCAAGAAAACTCTTAATCTCAGTCACCGTCCTCGGAACTGGCCAATCCTTCACTGCCTGGACTTTGCTAGGATCAACTGAAATTCCTTCTGCTGAAACAATGTGCCCAAGAAAGGCTATACTGTCCAACCAGAAATCACACTTGCTCCTCTTGGCATGAAGCTGCTCCTGCTGTAGAGTCTGCAACACAATCCTCAAGTGTTCTGCATGCTCCCTGTTATTCTTTGAATAGATCAGATGTCGTTTATGAAAACAACAACAAACTGATCCAAGTAGGGCGAGAACACTCGGTTCATCAAGTCCATGAAAACTGCAGGGCATTGGTAACTCCGAAAGGCATTACTAGAAACTCATAGTGGCCATAACGGGTCCTGAATGCCGTCTTCAGAATATCCTCCTTCTTCACCCCTTAGCTGATGGTAACCCGACTGTAAATCCAATTTAGAGAACACACGGGCTCCATGAAGCTGATCAAATAGATCATCGATCCTGGGTAAGGGATACTTGTTCTTGATGGTGACCTTGTTCAATTCCCTATAATCAATACAAAGTCTCTTACCACCATCCTTCTTGTTGGCCAACAGTACTGGAGCTCCCCATGGTGAAGTACTCGGCCGAATCAATCCTTGTCTGAGTATTCCTGCAGCTGCTTCTTCAGAATCTCTAACTCCGTCGGTGCATCCTGTACGGAGCCTTGGATATAGGTGCTCCTGGAACTGTATCAATGGAGAACTCAATCATCCTCTCCGGTGGCAGTCCTGAAATCTCAGCAAACACCTCTGGGAATTCATCCCACCCGGTACCTTCTGCTTCTGAACCTCCGAAGTAATCATCTGAGTCTTTCCCTTGTAGACTTCACTTCTCCAATAAATTGGAACTCCGGTTGATGAGGGATTCTGAAATTAATCTTCTTCTCCCTACAATCAATAACTGCATAGTACTGACTAAGCCAGGTCATGCCTAAGATTACGTCGTACCCTTTGGTGTCTAGTACGAGCATATCTATGGCCAAAGTCTTATCACAAGTTCTACTGGACAATCAGTACAAACCCTAGAAGATATGACTACTCCATTCCCAGTACTAATCTCCCATTGTGGTCTAAAGATCTAACAGGTATAGAATGTAAGGCCACAAAATAATCTGAGATATAACAGTGGGATGCTCCTGAATCGAAGAGAGCGAGAACAGGTACTGAATTAACTTTGATGTTACCTGTTATCACTTCCTCTGAAGCCTCAGCCTCCTCTGCTGTCAGAGTATAAGCCTGACCTCTGCCACGCCCTGCTGCAGTCCTACCTCCTCTCTGAACTGGGCGAATAACATGCTGTGGAGGAAGGGGAGAGCTCTCCTCATCACTGGTCCCTGGTTCCTCTGCCCAAGTGGCCCTGGTAACCCTCTGTCCATTGGGTCCTGGAAGTGCTGGCAAGTCTGGTTGGTTATCCCCAATCTCCTGTGTGGACAAGCCTCTAGAATGATCTCTTGATCCACACACTAAACATAACCCATTTGCCCTCCGGCAATTTGGTCGAGTGTGCCCTGGTTTCTGACAATAGTTGCAGAAGGCAATTGGTTGGGCTGTCTGGTAAGGAGCCGGTCTGAAAGGTTGCCTCATCTGAACTTTAGCTGCTTTGAACGGGCCTCCTCTTCCCTGGTACGAATGGCCTCTTCAGGCCTGGTTCTCTTGCTTCTTCTGTAACCCACGCTCCACCTCTCGAGCGATGGTAAGAACCTCCGAGTAAGTCTTCAACTGCTGGGCATTAGGAATACTTGTATATCCATCTGCAGGCCCTGCTGAAATCTGCTTGCCCGCTTCTCTTCATCTGTCACCATGTACGGGGCAAAACGACTCAGTCTAAGAAACTCCGCGGCATACTCGTCCACGGACTTGTTCCACTGCTGGAGTCTGATGAATTGCTCCTCCATATCTTTCTGAGCAGTAGCAGGGAAAATCGGCTGTAAAAAACTCTTGGAGAAGGCGTCCCAAGTGACGGGCTTCTCCAGTCTAGCCTCCTCTGCGAGCCACCAAGTTCGAGCTATGTCTTTCAGCTGAATCTTGGCGACCTCAACTTGGTTCTCCTTTGGAACACGGGCGGCGTTCAGCAGATCTAGTGTCCGTCAACCATTGCTCAGCCTCCAATGGTTTCTCGCTCCCCGTGAATATAGTAGGCTGCAGTCTTCTGAAGTCCGAGACATTTCCCAGCCTCTGCTCCTTAGGAGCTGCTAACTCCTGCCTGAGGAGCTCGGTCTGCTGCTGCTGGTTTTCCATCATGGTCTGAATGACCTTTAGGATGTCAGCATTCTCTCCTCCTACGGGTCCATTCGGTACTTGCCCGATATTGTACGACCCGATCGTCTCTCCATTCCGAATGATACTGGATTTGGAAACAATGGAAAGGAGTTTAGGATACGAAGGAATGAATCAAGGACGGAATCAAGAAGGACTAATAACTTTGTACATTGTAGTTGGCATTAGCAAATTACAGTAATTTGCTACTTGATTGTACTTTAGGTGTGAGAGCCTAAGCTCTGATACCAACCTGTAACGCCCCGATTCCACGGATACGGGGACGTCACTGCGACGTATATACGTAGGTCAAAAAATGCCCCCACGTATATACGCTAAGCATATAAGTACAACAAGAATCAGAGTACAACACAAAGCGTGGTATATTCATATGCCAACTATAAAAGTACTATTACAAAGTTATACAAGTTATGATAACTGTTACACTTTACAAGTGTTTTGTTTTCACAACCAAGTCCAAAAGAACATACACAAAGATATACACAAGATGCTCACGTAAGAGATGGAGACTCGTGAGCCAAAGGAAGAGTCTGGCACGAGGGAACTAGATATGATCAGCCTGCTCACTCAGATACGCTTGGTCCTCTATGGATGGCTCCACTTCGTCCCAAGTCTCAGAATCTGAATATGCAAATCCAAGGAATCAAGACATATAACAGTAAACAAAAATAGCCAAGTGGCTAAGTGGTACGAATAGGAAAAACCAGAACAGTAAAATAAATGTCTACTAGCTCGTAAACGAAGCATGAGGAGATAAGATCATAATACAATAATCTACAATTAACTTCTTATTATTATTACTTGTCTTACTGTGATATCTAGCTATGTGACCCAGCGTCCCAGAGCACATAGATCCATATCCCAATAAAGCAAGGAGGTTATTGGAAATCAGCGGTTGTATCGACGAACTATGTTTACAGTGGACCCCGTACATGCCCGGGATAACGGTCCAGGATTGTTCCGTTGCTTGGTGACGGAAGCCAGCCGCTAGGCCAAACAGGAGGGACTTATGTATGCCCTTATCAGGATGGTACCAGTAATAAAGGGAGCAAGCACTCCCTCGGTCCCCTGGAGGCCCACAGGTCAGACCGGAACATGAGTTGCACAACATTCCTAAAACCACTGTAAACACGAACACATATCGATATCCGCATGTTTTCCCCCGACCCATGTGTAAGTTGGTCCATTTTATACAAAAGTCAAGTGTATCATGCTTGGTTCAAGTGATGGCATGATAAGTGGTGGTATTCACTATTTAATAAGTTATGGGTGATATGTACAATAACAAGTCATGAAGTAATATGAGGTAAGATTCATCAAGTAACATGTCATGTAATACCAGTTATGAAGCATGAACAGGAATAATATACCACACATGTATCAACAATAAGAACCAAATTCAGAACGGAATCAACTAAGTCATAGTCATAATTAGTCGACTAGGAGGAAAGATTAGTCGACTAATAGGGGTCTTAAGTCGACTAACAGTCTGAATTAGTCGACTAAAACTGGGAAACAGAGTTGGGTTTCTGTTTCAGGAAAGTTAGTCGACTAGGGTGAGATGTGTAGTCGACTAACAGATACCTAAGTCGACTAATAGAGGGGCTAGGTCGACTAAAACTGTGATACAGAAAGTTGGGATTTATATCCGGGATACAGGAGTCGACTATGGGGAAATGGGTAGTCGACTAGGGGTCCTAAGTCGACTATTATTTTGGATGAGTCGACTGGAACCGAGAGTTGGTGTTTTCTGGTCCAGGAAAGATTAGTCGACTAGGTTAAAAATGTAGTCGACTAGGGTGGTCTAGTCGACTGGTAATATGGCTTAGTCGACTAAAACTGTGAAATCAGAAAAAGTCACGTTTCAGAACAAATGGGTTAGTCGACTAGTCTCTAGGTAAAGTCGACTAATTCTGGGAAAACAGGATACAGAACAGATTTTATGGTGATTGTTTGATGTCTAAAAATATGATTTTTATGGCACCAGTGAACATGAATGATCAACACAAGTAAACAAGGAAGTTGTCTAGTCTTGGTGAGTAAAGATACTCACTTTGAACGGTTAAATCGAGGCTTGACGAGTTCCGAAAAGATCGTGTCGATAAATATCACCAAATGATTCCACGGCGATACTACGGACGATCACAATCCAAAAGCAGTCGTTGCTTGAAAAGGAGATGAAGACCTTGTGGTGTTTTGGAGTTAGGGTTTGAGATGGAGAAGAAAATGGTGAAGGCTAATCTCTTGGTGAAGTGAAGAAAAGAGAAAAGAATTGTAAAGGAAAGTTATATAGGATTGATTTTGTAAAGGGAATGCAAATAAAGAAATTGAGAGGGTTTTGTGCAAAATAGGGGAGATGAGGTGTCTCCCTTGGCCAATGGTGGCCGGCCATGAGAAAGAGAGAGAGGGATGTATTAAATGAGGGGGGTTGGTGAGAATGTGTGGAGATGGAATTTTGGAAGAAAATGGAAATTTGGAAAATGGAATTCTTGTGGTTGTGAAGGAAGGAAAAGAAAATAGGGAAAAGGAAAAAGGAAAAGAATTGATAAATGAAGATATTTTCTTGGTCTTGGAAAATGAAAATACCGAAACACGGATTCCTAGGTTCAAGTCAAGAATGCGGAAAACATTTCGGAAAATACCGAAATCGTCCGAAATTTAGTATCTCGGAACGACTCGTAATTTTCACCAAAAATCAATAATAATATATGAAGACCTATAGTGAAATCCGTTTGAAGAAATACTTTATAGTTTTAAAGCTAAAAATCCCGGAATCAGTTACCTACCGACTCCGAAAGAATTTTCATAAATTCATAAAATTCTCAGAAAAAGTATATAGATAAGAAATACGATTCTAAGAAATAAGTCTAAAGGACTTTCTAGAAATTCCTAACTGTTTGTGAAATAAAAATACTGGAAGAAGTCTTCTACCGACTCCGGCAGAATTTGCATAAATTCGTAAATCTTCAGAAAAAGTATTTAAGTAAAAAGATTATTCTAGGCAGAAATGTCTAAAGAATCTTCTAGAATTTCTAAACAGTTTGTAAGATAAAAATTCGGGAATCGATCAGCGGCACTGGTCGACACCGGTTTGGAGAAATTCATTTAAATTCTAGAAAATTCCAGAAATTCTCATAAAATCTAATATTTTAGAAAATGATATTTGAAATTAAAAGCGGTCAAATATGGAAAGTAAATCGAAAAATACGATCGAAAAGCTGAATACGCAACTAAGTACGTATTCCGGAAACGGGGTATTACAATCCACCCACCTTACAAAAATTTCGTCCTCGAAATTTCGTAAAGTGAAAGGTAACAGGAAAGGTAACAGATATAGAGAAGGATAAGATGGAAAATAACAGTTGAGAAGAATAGAAGGAAAGAGTCTTACCAATCAAGATGCGAAGAGTTGAGGATAACGCTCTCGGATAACATCCTCTCGTTCCCAAGTGGCCTCTCCTGGCGCGTGCCGGTTCCAAGACACCAACACTAAAGGAATGGCTTTGTTCTTCAGTGTCTTCACACTTCTATCCAATATGGCCATCGGCTGCTCCTGATATGATAAATCTGGCTGAAGCTCTAGTTCGGAGTGATCCAGAATATGGCTATCATCCTTTACATACCTCCTCAACTGAGATACGTGGAAAACATTGTGCACTCCGTCCAAAGAAGGCGGCAATGCCAATCTGTAAGACACATCTCCCACTTGCTCCAAAATCTCGAATGGGCCGATATATCTTGGACTCAGCTTTCCACGAACACCAAACCGGATGATTCCCTTGGTAGGTGATATCCTCAAGAATACATGATCTCCAACCTGGAATTCCAATGGCCTCCTCCGTGTGTCTGCCCAACTCTTCTGTCTGCTCTGAGCTGCCCTGAGATGATCTCTGATAATCCTGACTTTCTCTGTGGTCTGAATCAGGATCTCGGGCCCAATAGTCTCCTCTCACCGACTTCATCCCAGCAAATCGGTGACCTGCACTTCCTTCCATATAAAGCCTCAAAGGGTGCCATCTTAATACTGGCCTGATAGCTGTTGTTGTAAGAAAACTCAGCCAAGTGAAGATGATCTTCCCATGAACCCTTGAACTCAATTATGCAGGCTCTAAGCATATCTTCGAGAATCTGGATGGTCCTCTCTGATTGTCCGTCTGTCTGAGGATGATAAGATGTACTGAACTTCAGACGAGTTCCCAGACTCTCTTGGAGACTCTCCCAGAAATGAGATCTGAATCTGGTATCTCTATCTGAAACAATACTCACTGGAACTCCATGCAGACGAACTATCTCCTTCATGTACTTGTCTGCCAGAACCTCTGTTGTCTGACCCACCCTGAATGGTATGAAGTGAGCTGACTTGGTGAGGCGATCAATGATTACCCACACAGCATTATTACCCTTGGGACTACGAGGTAATGCCGTGACAAAATCCATAGTGATGTGCTCCCACTTCCATTCGGGTATCGGTAAAGGATGTAGAAGTCCGGCTGATCTCTGGTGCTCTATCTTTATCTGCTGGCACACCAGGCACTTAGCTACAAACTGAGCTATCTCCCTCTTCATGGCATTCCACCAGAAATGCTTCTTCAAGTCCTGATACATCTTGTTTCCCCCTGGGTGTATAGAATAAGCTGAACTGTGTGCTTCTGCCAAAATCTTCTGTCTAACTTCTCCCTGGGGAACACAAAGCCTGCTACCAAGATACAAGGCACCATCTGGATGAATACAGATATCAGTCCTCAATCCAGTCTCTACCTGAGCTCGGAATGTCTGTAATCTGGGATCTTCCTTCTGAGCTTCCTTGATCTCATCTATCAATGATGACTGAATCTGCAAAGTCATGAGCTGTCCTGCCTTGTCACCTCCTCGAACTACCATCAAGTCCAATCTGATGAAGTCCTGAATCAACTCCTTCTGCTGAGTGAGCTGGACAAGCACTCTATTCTCTGGCATCCTGCTCAGTGCATCTGGAACTGTATTGACCTTGCCTGGATGATATTGCAAGTCAATATCATAGTCTGCCATAAGCTCCAGCCACCGCCTCTGCCTCATGTTCAACTCTTTCTGTGAGAAGATATACTTGAGGCTCTTGTGATCTGTATATATCAACACCTTATCTCCCAGAAGATAATGCCTCCAAATCTTCAAGGCAAAGATCACAGCTGCTAGTTCCAAGTCATGAGTTGGGTAATTCCGCTCATGAGTCTTCAGTTGCCTAGATGCATATGCTATAACATGATCATGTTGCATAAGTACACATCCCAGGCCTTTTCCTGATGCATCACTGTAGATGACCATCCCTCCTCTTCCTGAGGGAGTCCTCAAGATTGGAGCTGAAATGAGTCTCTGCTTTAACTGCTCAAATGCTGCATCACATTCCTCAGTCCATATGTACCTTTCTCCTTTTCTGGTGAGCCTGGTTAACGGGCTGCAATCCTAGAGAAATCCTGGACAAAGCGTCTGTAATATCCGGCTAGTCCAAGAAAACTCTTAATCTCAGTCACCGTCCTCGGAACTGGCCAATCCTTCACTGCCTGGACTTTGCTAGATCAACTGAAATTCCTTCTGCTGAAACAATGTGCCCAAGAAAGGCTATACTGTCCAACCAGAAATCACACTTGCTCCTCTTGGCATGAAGCTGCTCCTGCTGTAGAGTCTGCAACACAATCCTCAAGTGTTCTGCATGCTCCCTGTTATTCTTTGAATAGATCAAGATGTCGTTTATGAAAACAACAACAAACTGATCCAAGTAGGGCGAGAACACTCGGTTCATCAAGTCCATGAAAACTGCAGGGGCATTGGTAACTCCGAAAGGCATTACTAGAAACTCATAGTGGCCATAACGGGTCCTGAATGCCGTCTTCAGAATATCCTCCTTCTTCACCCTAGCTGATGGTAACCCGACTGTAAATCCAATTTAGAGAACACACGGGCTCCATGAAGCTGATCAAATAGATCATCGATCCTGGGTAAGGGATACTTGTTCTTGATGGTGACCTTGTTCAATTCCCTATAATCAATACAAAGTCTCTTACCACCATCCTTCTTGTTGGCCAACAGTACTGGAGCTCCCATGGTGAAGTACTCGGCCGAATCAATCCCTTGTCTGAGTATTCCTGCAGCTGCTTCTTCAGAATCTCTAACTCCGTCGGTGCCATCCTGTACGGAGCCTTGGATATAGGAGCTGCTCCTGGAACTGTATCAATGGAGAACTCAATCATCCTCTCCGGTGGCAGTCCTGAAATCTCAGCAAACACCTCTGGGAATTCATCCCACACGGTACCTTCTGCTTCTGAACCTCCGAAGTAATCATCTGAGTCTTTCCCTTGGTAGACTTCACTTCTCCAATAAATTGGAACTCCGGTTGATGAGGGATTCTGAAATAATCTTCTTCTCCCTACAATCAATAACTGCATAGTACTGACTAAGCCAGGTCATGCCTAAGATTACGTCGTACCCTTTGGTGTCTAGTACGAGCATATCTATGGCCAAAGTCTTATCACAAAGTTCTACTGGACAATCAGTACAAACCCTAGAAGATATGACTACTCCATTCCCAGTACTAATCTCCCATTTGTGGTCTAAAGATCTAACAGGTATAGAATGTAAGGCCACAAAATAATCTGAGATATAACAGTGGGATGCTCCTGAATCGAAGAGAGCGAGAACAGGTACTGAATTAACTTTGATGTTACCTGTTATCACTTCCTCTGAAGCCTCAGCCTCCTCTGCTGTCAGAGTATAAGCCTGACCTCTGCCACGCCCTGCTGCAGTCCTACCTCCTCTCTGAACTGGGCGAATAACATGCTGTGGAGGAAGGGGAAGAGCTCTCCTCATCACTGGTCCCTGGTTCCTCTGCCCAAGTGGCCCTGGTAACCCTCTCTGTCCATTGGTCCTGGAAGTGCTGGCAAAGTCTGGTTGGTTATCCCCAATCTCCTGTGTGGACAAGCCTCTATAGAATGATCTCTTGATCCACACACTAAACATAACCCATTTGCCCTCCGGCAATTTGGTCGAGTGTGCCCTGGTTTCTGACAATAGTTGCAGAAGGCAATTGGTTGGGCTGTCTGGTAAGGAGCCGGTCTGAAAGGTTGCCTCATCTGAACTTTAGCTGCTTTGAACGGGCCTCCTCTTCCCACTGGTACGAATGGCCTCTTCATGGCCTGGTTCTTCTTGCTTCTTCTGTACCCACGCTCCACCTCTCGAGCGATGGTAAGAACCTCCGAGTAAGTCTTCAACTGCTGGGGCATTAGGAATACTTGTATATCCATCTGCAGGCCCTGCTGAAATCTGCTTGCCCGCTTCTCTTCATCTGTCACCATGTACGGGGCAAAACGACTCAGTCTAAGAAACTCCGCGGCATACTCGTCCACGGACTTGTTCCACTGCTGGAGTCTGATGAATTGCTCCTCCATATCTTTCTGAGCAGTAGCAGGGAAGAATCGGCTGTAAAAACTCTGGAGAAGGCGTCCCAAGTGACGGGCTTCTCCAGTCTAGCCTCCTCTGCGAGCCACCAAGTTCGAGCTATGTCTTTCAGCTGAATCTTGGCGACCTCAACTTGGTTCTCCTTTGGAACACGGGCGGCGTTCAGCAGATCTGTAGTGTCCGTCAACCATTGCTCAGCCTCCAATGGTTTCTCGCTCCCCGTGAATATAGTAGGCTGCAGTCTTCTGAAGTCCGAGACATTTCCCAGCCTCTGCTCCTTAGGAGCTGCTAACTCCTGCCTGAGGAGCTCGGTCTGCTGCTGCTGGTTTTTCCATCATGGTCTGAATGACCTTTAGGATGTCAGCATTCTCTCCTCCTACGGGTCCATTCGGTACTTGCCCGATATTGTTACGACCCGATCGTCTCTCCATTCCGAATGATAACTGGATTGGAAACAATGGAAAGGAGTTTAGGATACGAAGGAATGAATCAAGGACGGAATCAAGAAGGACTAATAACTTTGTACATTGTAGTTGGCATTAGCAAATTACAGTAATTTGCTACTTGATTGTACTTTAGGTGTGAGAGCCTAAGCTCTGATACCAACCTGTAACGCCCCGATTCACGGATACGGGGACGTCACTGCGACGTATATACGTAGGTCAGAAAATGCCCCACGTATATACGCTAAGCATATAAGTACAACAAGAATCAGAGTACAACACAAAGCGTGGTATATTCATATGCCAACTATAAAGTACTATTACAAAGTTATACAAGTTATGATAACTGTTACACTTTACAAGTGTTTTTGTTTTCACAACCAGTCCAAAAGAACATACACAAAGATATACACAAGATGCTCACGTAAGAGATGGAGACTCGTGAGCCAAAAGGAAGAGTCTGGCACGAGGGAACTAGATATGATCAGCCTGCTCACTCAGATACGCTTGGTCCTCTATGGATGGCTCCACTTCGTCCCAAGTCTCAGAATCTGAATATGCAAATCCAAGGAATCAAGACATATAACAGTAAACAAAATATAGCCAAGTGGCTAAGTGGTACGAATAGGAAAAACCAGAACAGTAAAATAAATGTCTACTAGCTCGTAAACGAAGCATGAGGAGATAAGATCATAATACAATAATCTACAATTAACTTCTTATTATTATTACTTGTCTTACTGTGATATCTAGCTATGTGACCCAGCGTCCCAGAGCACATAGATCCATATCCCAATAAAGCAAGGAGGTTATTGAAATCAGCGGTTGTATCGACGAACTATGTTTACAGTGGACCCCGTACATGCCCGGGATAACGGTCCAGGATTGTTCCGTTGCTTGGTGACGGAAGCCAGCCGCTAGGCCAAACAGGAGGGACTTATGTATGCCCTTATCAGGATGGTACCAGTAATAAAGGGAGCAAGCACTCCCCTCGGTCCCCTGGAGGCCCACAGGTCAGACCGGAACATGAGTTGCACAACATTCCTAAAAACCACTGTAAACACGAACACATATCGATATCCGCATGTTTTCCCCCGACCCATGTGTAAGTTGGTCCATTTTATACAAAAGTCAAGTGTATCATGCTTGGTTCAAGTGATGGCATGATAAGTGGTGGTATCACTATTTAATAAGTTATGGGTGATAATGTACAATAACAAGTCATGAAGTAATATGAGGTAAGATTCATCAAGTAACATGTCATGTAATACCAGTTATGAAGCATGAACAGGAATAATATACCACACATGTATCAACAATAAGAACCAAATTCAGAACGGAATCAACTAAGTCAAATAGTCATAATTAGTCGACTAGGAGGAAATTAGTCGACTAATAGGGGTCTTAAGTCGACTAACAGTCTGAATTAGTCGACTAAAACTGGGAAAACAGAGAGTTGGGTTTCTGTTTCAGGAAAGTTAGTCGACTAGGGTGAGATGTGTAGTCGACTAACAGATACCTAAGTCGACTAATAGAGGGGCTAGGTCGACTAAAACTGTGATACAGAAAGTTGGGATTTATATCCGGGATACAGGAGTCGACTATGGGGAAATGGGTAGTCGACTAGGGGTCCTAAGTCGACTATTATTTGGATGAGTCGACTGGAACCGAGAGTTGGTGTTTTCTGGTCCAGGGAAAGATTAGTCGACTAGGTTAAAAATGTAGTCGACTAGGGTGGTCTAGTCGACTGGTAATATGGCTTAGTCGACTAAAACTGTGAAATCAGAAAAAGTCACGTTTCAGAACAAATGGTTAGTCGACTAGTCTCTAGGTAAAGTCGACTAATTCTGGGAAAACAGGATACAGAACAGATTTTATGGTGATTGTTTGATGTCTAAAAATATGATTTTTATGGCACCAGTGAACATGAATGATCAACACAAGTAAACAAGGAAGTTGTCTAGTCTTGGTGAGTAAAGATACTCACTTTGAACGGTTAAATCGAGGCTTGACGAGTTCCGAAAAGATCGTGTCGATAAATATCACCAAATGATTCCACGGCGATACTACGGACGATCACAATCCAAAAGCAGTCGTTGCTTGAAAAGGAGATGAAGACCTTGTGGTGTTTTGGAGTTAGGGTTTGAGATGGAGAAGAAAATGGTGAAGGCTAATCTCTTGGTGAAGTGAAGAAAAGAGAAAAGAATTGTAAAGGAAAGTTTATATAGGATTGATTTTTGTAAAGGAATGCAAATAAAGAAATTGAGAGGGGTTTTGTGCAAAATAGGGGAGATGAGGTGTCTCCCTTGGCCAATGGTGGCCGGCCATGAGAAAGAGAGAGAGGGATGTATTAAATGAGGGGGGTTGGTGAGAATGTGTGGAGATGGATTTTGGAAGAAAATGGAAATTTGGAAAATGGAATTCTTGTGGTTGTGAAGGAAGGAAAAGAAAATAGGGAAAAGGAAAAAGGAAAAGAATTGATAAATGAAGATATTTTCTTGGTCTTGGAAAATGAAAATACCGGAAACACGGATTCCTAGGTTCAAGTCAAGAATGCGGGAAACATTTCGGAAAATACCGAAATCGTCCGAAATTTAAGTATCTCGGAACGACTCGTAATTTTCACCAAAAATCAATAATAATATATGAAGACCTATAGTGAAATCCGTTTGAAGAAATACTTTATAGTTTTAAAGCTAAAATCCCGGAATCAGTTACCTACCGACTCCGAAAGAATTTTCATAAATTCATAAAATTCTCAGAAAAAGTATATAGATAAGAAATACGATTCTAAGAAATAAAGTCTAAAGGACTTTCTAGAAATTCCTACTGTTTGTGAAATAAAAATACTGGAAGAAGTCTTCTACCGACTCCGGCAGAATTTGCATAAATTCGTAAAATCTTCAGAAAAAGTATTTAAGTAAGAAAGATTATTCTAGGCAGAAATGTCTAAAGAATCTTCTAGAATTTCTAAACAGTTTGTAAGATAAAAATTCGGGAATCGATCAGCGGCACTGGTCGACACCGGTTTGGAGAAATTCATTTAAATTCTAGAAAATTCCAGAAATTCTCATAAAATCTAATATTTTAGAAAATGATATTTGAAATTAAAAGCGGTCAAATATGAGAAGTAAATCGAAAAATACGATCGAAAAGCTGAATACGCAACTAAGTACGTATTCCGGAAACGGGGTATTACACTAGGATTACTAGTATATCTACTTAACTTGCTTACAGCGTAAGCAATATCGGGTCTAGTGCAATTCATTAAATACATTAGACTTCCGATAATCTGAGAATACTCCAACTGGCGTATTCCAGTTCCTGTATTCTTATGAAGGTGGATGTGTGGGAGAAAAGGATTTGTATTCTCTTTTATCCCATGATCCTTGAATCATTCTATCATCTTATCCACGTAGTGAGATTGAGATAGACTGATTCCATCTGGTGTTCTAGTAATTTTAATTCCTAAAATTACATCAGCAACCCCCAGATCCTTCATATCAAACTGTTGGATAACATTCTTTTAGTGGACTTAATAATCTCAATATTAGTCCCAAGTATCAACATGTCGTCTACATAAAGACAGACAATGATACATGCATCTCCAACTGTTTTCGTGTAAACACACTTATCGCATTCATTGATAGTGAATCCATCTTTGATTATGACACCATCAAATTTCTCATGCCATTGTTTTGGAGCTTGCTTTAAACCGTATAAGGATTTTACCAATTTACACACCTTGTTTCTTGGCCCTTGACTTTAAATCCTTCTGGTTGCTCCATATATATTTCTTCATTTAATTCACCATTTAAGAATGCAGTCTTGACATCCATTTGATGGATATCTAAGTTGTGCAATACTGCAATCGCAATCAACATCCGAATGGACGTTATTCTTGTTACTGGTGAATAAGTATCGAAGTAGTCAAGTCCTTCTTTTTGTCGATAACCCTTGGCTACTAATCTAGCCTTGTACTTATCGATAGATCCATCGGGTTTTAATTTTCGTTTGAAAATCCACTTACACCCAATTGGTTTACTTCCAGGAGGCAAGTTTACCAATTCCCAAGTATGATTACTTAGTATGGATTCTATTTCGCTATTTATAGCTTCTTTCCACATTTGTGCTTCTGGGTTGACATAGCCTCTTTAAATGTTTGAGGCTCGCTCTCAATAGCATATGCTATGAAATCTTGACCAAAAGATTTTGAGATTCTAGATCTCTGACTTCTTCTTGGTTCAATTTCCGCATTTACAATTGGTTCCTCGGGGCTTTCGTCCCTGAACGCCATCTCGTGTGTTCTTTTCCCAGAAGTCTTATCTGCTTCCCGTTTGTACGGAAAGATATCTTCAAGAACACAGCATCTCGAGATTCGATAATCATGTTTACATGAATATCAGGTATTTCTGATTTATGAACCAGAAATCTGTAGGCACTGCTATTTAAGGCATAGCCTATGAATATGCAGTCCATAGTTTTTGCTCCTAACTTAGTCTTTTGGGTAATGGTGCCAGCACCTTTGCAAGGCACCCCCACATTTTGAGGTAATGGTAGGAAGGTGTCCTTCCATGCCATAACTCGAATGGTATTAGACCAATTTTCTTGTGGGGTACTCTATTTAGAATATGATTTGCAGTTAATAGAGCTTCCCCCCACAAGTTCTGCGGTGCTCCAGAACTTACGAGCATGGAATTAACCATCTCCTTCAAAGTTCTGTTCTTCCGTTCAGCAATTCCATTCTGCTGAGGAGTGTATGGTGCTGTAGTTTGATGTATTGTACCGAAACTAGCACATAACTCACTAAAATCATTTGATTCATATTCTCCGCCTCTATCGGATTTTAGAATCTTGATTTTCTTGTTGAGTTGATTCTCAACTTCGGCTTTATATGTTGTAAACATATTTATTGCCTCATCCTTACTGTTCAAAAGATACACATAACAGTATCTTGTACAGTCATCGATAAAAGTAATGAAATACTTTTTACCGCCTCTAGTTGGCATAAACTTCAAGTCACATAGATCGCTATGAATTAACCCTAAAGGTTCTGTATTTCGATCTATTGAGTGAAATGAATTTTTAGCCAACTTGGCCTCAACACAAACCTCACACTTGCGAATTTCTTCCAAGTTGAGTTTAGGAATATATCCCAGATTAGACAAGTTTTTCAAAGACTTGTAATTTACATGCCCTAATCTAGCATGCCACAAAATAGGAGACTCAAGCAAATAAACAGAAGTTTTTCCTTTTATTAGCTTTGGGTACAAATACACGGACTTTTTATCAACCACTGCAACATTGGCTTTAAAAAGTCCATCAACAAGATAGCCCTTTCCCACATACATCCCTCCCTTAGTAAGTACAAATTTGTCGGATTCAAAGACTATTCTAAATCCTTTCTTACTAAGTATAGATCCAGAGATTAGATTCTTGCGGATGTCTGGAACATGAAGGACATCGTTAAGAGTAAGTTCTTTGCCCGATGTCCATTTCAGGATGACCTTGCCTTTTCCTTCAACTTTTGAGGAAGCTGAATTACCCATGAATAATTGCTCATCTTGCTCTAGCCTTTGATATTCTGAGAATAACAATTTCTCCGAGCAGATGTGCCGAGTAGATCCCGTGTCTACCCACCAATCTTTGTTATTGGTTGTCAGATTTACTTCTGACACCACAGCTGAAAGACTTGGTGATTCATGGTTGGTCATGTTGGCCTGTGGGTGGCTTTTCTTGTTCTTCTTTAGACGGCTGCGGCATTCATTTGCTTTGTGACCTTCTTTGTTGCAGATGTAACAGGTCCCTTTTGAAGCGCATGGTTCTGCCGTCTTGAGCCTTGCCTTTGTACCCCTGGGAAGGCTTCTTCCTCTTCAAGCTTTTGGAAGTAGACGCTTTCCCCTTTGAGTCCTCGATCACATTTGCTTTTGCTTCGTAGGAGTTCTTGCTGCTCCTTTTCTCGGACTTGCGGTTGTCCTCCTCTATACGAAGCCTCACAATGAGATCCTCCAACTTTAGCTCCTTTCACTTATGCTTCAGGTAGTTCTTGAAGTCTCTCCACGCAGGGGGGAGCTTCTCCACGATGGTTGCAACCTGAAAAGTTTCAGGAAGAATCATACCTTCGGCCTCTATCTCGTGCAAGATAAGTTGGAACTCTTGCACCTGACTGATGACAGTCTTGCTATCCACCATTTTGTACTCCAGAAATCGTCCAACGACGAACTTCTTGGTACCAGCATCTTCAGTCTTGTATTTCTTATCAAGACTGGCCCATAATTTCTTTGCCGTAGTGATTGGACTGTAGACGTTATAAAGAGAGTCATCCAGTCCATTAAGAACATAATTTCGGCAAAGGAAATCACCTTGTGTCCAAGCATCGACTGCAAGAACTGAGTCCCGATCAGTTCCGGGTTCTGGTGGATCCTCCTGCAGGAATTTGGCCAGATGTAGAGTGGTCAAGTAGAAGAGCATCTTCTGTTGCCACCTCTTGAACTCTGTGCCATCAAACTTTCCTGGCTTCTCCGGCTTCGGGTTAGGAAGTGGAGTAGGCATCAAACCTTGGAGCGGTATGTTTGTTGCCTTGCTGGAGGTATCTTGATTTGTCTCAGACATTTTTTCTGCAAGTTCAAGCAGAACAGAAGTGAGAAACAATAATTGTCTTAAGATTGTTGGGTATTCTGCTTAACAAGCAATCTGACAACTAATCAAGATCACTGAGATATCAACAATCTAATTGGCCAGGTCGACAAATATCAGGTGGGAGGTTTTCTGTTCAATAGAACGTTCCTTAATTTAAGAACCACCTTTCAATTTCCTTCCTTAGTTTAAGCACCATTAGACTGAATCCAAGTCAGTCTCGATATACTGTAAAGTATATCCCCTGTATAAGGACTTAATCCACTTATACAGTAACACTTTAGACTGAATCTAAGTCAATCTCGATATACTGTAAAGTATATCCCCTGTATAAAGGACTTAGTCCACTTATACAGTATTTGAAGTGAGGTACGCTTACAGCGAATCTCCTTAAGACAATTACGTCCCCCGCACCGGTGCTAACGGGATAATGGACGCTGGTCTCCCAAGATACAACACTTCTTCACGGTATTTGGATAGCACTACCAAATCACCGTACGGTCGAACCGTAGTCAACCAGTACCTACACAGGATTAGCAAAACAGCGGTATAATGACAAATTTCAAATGAATATTTGTCTTACTCTTTTGGAAACACCCACTGTTGAGGACGTAGGAAGGTTGAAGAATTTTTGGCAGAATCTCCTTTAGGAAGTCGCTTCGGATTCCCACTTCACTTGGAAGTTGCGGATTCCCACTTCGTTGGAAGTCGCTCTGGAAGTCGTGGATTTCCCACTTCGCTGGAGCCCAGTTCAGAATCAAATTCAGAATTTTAGAGAGAGAGAGAGAGATCCTTCAGAAAGAGAGAGAAAGAGATCTCAGATTTTGGTGTGTCTTCAGAATGAACCCACTTCGCTCGGTCGGTTTTCCGACAGCGGTTGGCGAACGGTCGGATCTGTTCGCGCGGACACCACCCGTTGGCGGGTGATTCGAATTCTTCCGCGGGCGGGCTGGACCTACGGACCCTGATTCAAAAAGAACCAGGTAGGAACCCAGGCCACGGACCACGGACCACGGGCCCGGGCCCGGCACCGGCGCCGGCGTCGGCCGCCGCCGCCGCCAGCGGCGCGCGTGCGTGCACGTACGTATGTACATGCATAGTTCCCTCCTTTTCCGCGCGCGAAAACTCCAAGTACCCAAAGGGCACGCCCTTTGTTCTCAATTTTCTCTATTTATACCCCATAAGCTTCCATCACATGGCCAATGTGGGACTAAATGCATGTAGCTAATTTTAGTCCCTTTTGGCTTTGAATTAGGCAATCTTTGGACTTGAATATCTCATTCATTTGAAGTCAGAATTGAACATGTGAATATACCACGTTCATCACAAATGGAAGGAGAACACACTCCAACCATCATCCGGTTGATTCGATCAACGGATCTCGCCATAATTCAACTCGAAGATTCACCTTTATATTCTTCAATTCCAACAATATATGCCACCTGGTGAATCTTAACGTTGAATTGAGCCTTTGGTGCTTCTTAGATGTTGTGGTGGTTTTCATAGTATTAGTACGACTTTTCCCTCTCCATATATCATTTTATTACAGCATCAACGAAATGTTGGATCTTAGCATTGTTGATTTGTTTCAAAATATGCAATGTTATTGTTGTACATGATGGTAGATATTTGCAGAAATGTTCAGTTCAGATTTCCTGAACTGAAAGTTCACAAGTTTTCAATACTACAATTTCATTAGCTTGAACTGATTATCAGGAATTATAGAAAGAACAACTAAATAATTGAGGAAGCTAGTAGGCTTGAAATCTTTTGATACTCATTTGATAGATATTCATTATTATGATAGGGACATTACTGTGCTGATTATGTTTCTAGTTCTTTGGGAGAAGAGTTTTCCGAACTGCTTGGTACTTCGACTTTAAATAGATAACAATACCTGGTCTTGGACATTGTCATTTTTATGCATTCACTGGTGTCACATGCTTTCCAAGTGGAAATTGCATTCTAACTGTAGTGGTAAATATCTGACTCATGTTGAGATCACGTCACGTATCTTGCCGCCCAGAAGCGCCCTAAGTAGAGGTGCCATCGGATCGGATAAGGATCAAATATTGTCTTCACCATCTTCGAAACTGCACCCATCTTCGAATACGGATACAGATACGGATACTGGCGGATGTGAAAAAATGGTATCCGTATCCGTCAAATCAGATATCGGATATGGATCGGATATTAGCGGATCGGATGCAGATACTAATCGGATATGTAAAAATGGATACGGTTAAGATAGACTATACAGATATACTTATATTACTTTTTATCTCATCTACAATAATATTAAATGTGATACATACTATGAATATTATTGTGTACATATCAATACTTTCACCATATCCATTATCATTCAACTTCTATAACAATGGATTATATGACTTCTGGTGCTAAATATTGATTCGAATGTCACGGTTGATGTCGAAGTACTCAAAATCTCTAATGCCACTCTTGCAAGAATCGAATACTTTTCACTATTACTTTTTCACCAAGTCAAAATATCAAAATCTAATGTTAATGAAGAATAGTCTCTTCTATATAGATATCATTATCAAGTTTCCAACATTCAGATATCAGATCGGGTACGAATAGGATATAGTTTTTATCATATTTGTATCTGCATCTAACTTTTGAATATGGATACGGATATGAATATTAACGGATGTGAAAAATAATATTCATATCTGGATTGGAGGTGGATGCGGATATCCGCAGATGCCCAACCGGGCCCAAGAGGAAGCTTCGGGTCTTATCCTGAGCCCACGTTACTCTGATACCACTTATCTAGAACCTCAACTCAATCAGAACTGTACAGTTCTCCTGAGATTCCAGTGATCGATGCAAGGACCGACTACGGAACCACTCCAGACTCCGACGCAAAGACCCTTCGAAGCCTGCCACTCCTGCACTGGTGACTGCTGGATGGCATGATCTCCGCGATTCGTGAATTCAGTCATGCTGTCAGATCAATCCCTCAAAAAACGTTACAACGCCCCTACATCAATGCAGACTGTTATAGATAATGTCAGATATCTGTGTATGGTTATTCCAACAATCAACCAGCGGGATCTAGGCGGTTATGGAAAAAATCACAATGTGCTAACCGTGCAATTGCTGAAATTCGAAAAGCCCACGCGTGCATTAACGACTGAGACATGTATTAATACACATTCATCTCCACCTGGAAAGAGATTAGCTTCTCCTTACCATCAAAATACAATGTTCACAAGTATTTACTACTTTTCTTCAAACAAGAATACTTATTCTCACGCCTGAGGGTTTTTGGCGGATACCACACCGATACTCCTGACTTGATAGATATTCTTTTTATTCAATGTTCTTCACAGGATCAATGAGGAGTGTCCAACTGTCTGTAATGAAAAATCTCCACTACACGAACATACATTAACAAATTAATTAAGTATTATGATGTAATATTGGAATTAAATTTAGCTTACATTAATATTAATTGTTTTTGGACTAGGTTTATCACCAGACCCGTGCTTGAGGAATAATGAAAGTGAACTTTTTTCCCTCTTAAATCTAACTCTTAAATCTAATGAAACTTAAATATGTATATTTTTGAGTTCAGTTCATTTGTGCGAGCCATAGACAAAGACACATATTTTAAAGTGGCCAACAGAAAAGGACCGCACCAACTAGAGCCGACCACGGTTCCGGAACCGGACCCGTAAAGAGCGGTTCCGGTTCCGGTTCTGGAACCGGATCAATTCCGGCTCAGGTTCCGGAACCAGGTGGATTCGGTTCCGGGACCAGATCCACTCAGTTTTTTTAATCTATTTTTTTATAATAGTTAAAAAATAGAATATTAAAAATTAAATAATTAAATTTTGACATAATTATATTTTAGATAATGTCATTTGGTATGTAGCCTTTGGTGCTTCTTAGATGTTGTGGTTTTCATAGTATTAGTACCACTTTTCCCTCTCCATATATCATTTTATTACAGCATCAACAAAATGTTGGATCTTAGCATTGTTGATTTGTTTCATAATATGCAATGTTATTGTTGTACATGATGGTAGATATTTGCAGAAATGTTCAGTTCAGATTTCCTGAACTGAAAGTTCACAAGTTTTCAATACTACAATTTCATTAGCTTGAACTGGCTATCCAGAATTATAGAAAGAACAACTAAATAATTGAGGAAGCTAGTAGGCTTGAAATCTTTTGATACTCATTTGATAGATATTCATTATTATGATAGGGACATTACTATGCTGATTATGTTTCTAGTTCTTTGGGAGAAGAGTTTTCCGAACTGCTTGGTACTTCGACTTTAAATAGATAACAATACCTGGTCTTGGACATTGTCATTTTTATGCATTCACTGGTGTCACATGCTTTCCAAGTGAAAATTGCATTCTAACTGTAGTGGTAAATATCTGACTCATGTTGAGATCACGTCACGTATCTTGCCGCCCAGAAGCGCCCTAAGTAGGGGTGCCATCGGATCGGATACGGATCAAATATTGTCTTTACCATCTTCGAAACCGCACTTAATCTTCGAATACGGATACAAATATGGATACTTGCGGATGTGAAAAAATGGTATCCATATCCGCCAAATCAGATATCGGATATGGATCGGATATTAGCGGATCGGATGCAATACTAATCGGATATGTAAAAATGGATACGGCTAAGGATAAACTAAACAGATATACTTATATTATTTTTTATCTCATCTACAACAATATTAAATGTGATACATACTATGAATATTATTGTGTACATATCAATACTTCCACTGTATCCATTATCATTCAGCTTCTATAACAATGGATTATACGACTTCTGGTGCTAAATATCGATTCAAATTTCACGGTTGATGTCAAAATACTCAAAATCTCTCATGCTACTCTTGCAAGAATCGAATACTTTTCGCTATTACTTTTTCACCAAGTCAAAATATCAAAATCTAATGTTTAATGAAGAATAGTCTCTTCTATATGGATATCATTATCAAGTTTCCAACATTCAGATATCGTACGAATAGGATATAGTTTTTATCATATTCGTATCCGCATCTAACTTTCGAATATGGATACGGATACGAATATTAACGGATATGAAAAATAATATTCGTATCTGGATTGGAGGTGGATGCGGATATCCGCAGATGCCCAACCAGGCCTAAAGAGGAAGCTTCAGGTCTTATCCTGAGCCCACGTTACGCTGATACCACTTATCTAGAACCTCAACTCAACCAGAACTATGCAGTTCTCCGGAGATTCCAGTGATCGATACAAGGACTGACTATGGAACCACTCCGAACTCTGACGCGAAGACCCTTCGAAGCCTGCCGCTCCTGCACTGGTGACTGCTGGACGACATGATCTCCGCGATTCGTGAATTCAGTCATGCTGCCAGATCATTCCCTCATTCAAAACGTTACAACGCCCCTACATCAATGCAGACTGTTATAGATAATGTCAGATATCTCTGTATGGTTATCCCAACAATCAAGCTGTAACCCCCTGATCCCTGAGATACGTATCACAGTATCAGTACGCGATACGACGTATAATATTGCTTTGACCTCCGTGTAGTTCGATGGAGTTGTTTTCAGTTTTAAAAATCATTTTCTAATATTTTATATTTTTCAGGATTTTCTGAAATTTTTCTGGAGTATTTTGAAAAATCTCCGCAGTCGGTGTCGACCGACACAGATAATCAGCTCTCCGATTTTTCTTTCACAAACGGAGTAGATTTTAAGAATCTGCTTTCACCTTGTGTCTTAGAATCATATGCTCTACGTTAGGATATTTTTAGAGATTTGTCTGAATTTATCAAAAATCGGGTCAAATCGGTGTCGCCCAATATCAGCGATGCCTTTCAAGATTTTTAATTTGCAAACTGAACTGAATTTTTTCAAACCATTTTCATATTATGTCTCAGGCTAATATTCTCTATTTTATAGAATTTTTGGAAATCATTCGGAGCTAGTCAATTTTGAGACCCTATTAAAAGAAGATAAACAATTCATTTTTTTATTTCTTTTCTTTTTCTTCTTCCTTCTTCTTCTACACGCTTCTTCTCCACCGCCTTAACCCACCGCCTCAACTCTCTCTCTCCTCTTAAAATCTTCTCCCCCTCTCTTAATTTCCACACACTCTCTCTCTTAAATTCTCATTTTTTCTCTCTCTAAAACTCTCTCTCTCTCAAAGTTCTCTCCCTCTCTCCCCTTCGCACTGTTCCAGGCCCGGGGCGGGCTCGACCCGCTCGCGGCCGGTGGCCTGCGGCCACCGCGCGCTCCCCAAGCCGTCCAACCCCTCCTCCTCTTTCCCTTCCTTCTTCTTCCTCTTCTTCTTTTCTTGTTCTTCTTCTTCTTTTCCTGTTCTTCTTCTTCTTTCTTTCTTTTCTTTTCTTCTTCTTCCTGTTTCTCTCTTTCTCCATCCTCTCTCTCTCTCACTCGGCCAGACCCGTCGCTGGCAGCCAGACCCGCCGCCAGCGGGCTCCCCCGCCGCCAGCCAGCGGCGCTGGCCGGCCAAGGCGCGCGCAGCAGCAGCGAAGGCGCTGCTGCTGGCTTTGGGTTCGGGTATGAACCCGAACCCGACCCAGTAACCCTTTGGGTTAACTTGAAACCCAATAACCCCTCACCCGACCCGTTAACCCAATAACCCATAACTTAAGTTAAAATGGGTTTGGGTATTGGATCTAAACCCGACCCGTTATGAGCCCAAACCTGCATCCAAACCCAATAAAGGTAAAATTGCAGAAAACCTCCTGATTCAGTTTAGGAATTGCATTTAAATTATTTTTATTTACATATTTAACCCATTTTGATGATTTTAGCGTTCGGACGATATTTGGAGCATCCGGACTCCGATTCGGACGATTCTGGATCCGTTGCGATCGTGGAAACGAGAGCTACCTTCTTATGGCTAGTTTGTGAGTGTTTTTATTTTATAAACATGTTTAGTGAGATGAATTGATTGCTTTCTGTGACAGATCTTGATTATGGATAAAATACGGTAACGATTAATTATTAACTAGTAATGATTGGACAGTCATTGTAATAGGAATAACCCAGAAGATTGTTAGGTATTTCTTGATTTAATATGAGGTAATAATAGTAACATAACTACTGACATAGACAACTCGGACACAATCATCATACCTGTACAGGCACTGACACTTGGGCCATTATTTTACCATATTCTTGGACACTATTATGTCATGTATTGGATCACAGTTAGATAACTATCGTCACATGTATACTAATCTACGGTATTCGATGACACTACACTATCACTAGATATGAATGCAGGATACTGGTATTGCATGCACTGGTATCATCATTACACGAATACTGTAAGTTCACTGGACATGGTATTATATTAGACACTGACCATTGTTATTACATGTAGTAGTAATACACAGATATGTTACACGGATTATTGCTATACATATATGTTTCACTGATACACGGATATACCAATTCATGGAGTATCGCATTTCATATTATTATTATCATCGTTACATGGATGCTCGATACACAGTTATCTCATGTTCACACATCACTGTACATATGCTCACCGCACGAGTGTACATGTATGTATTGTTTCTATCTTCTTGTCATCACCGTACATAGTACATGTATTATTGTTCCATGTTATCCCCGTCTTCCTGTGATATGATTGTTTCCCGTTACTATTATTGATATTCCCGTCACTGGATACATGAGCCATTGATATGCGATGTGTGAAATCCCACATCTATTGTTTCCCGTTTCCTGTTATCGTGTTTCGTGCTATCAACAGAGCTCATGTCATGTTATCATGTTACATGTATCATGTCCTATACTTGTTCCTGATATACTGTATAGTGAAAGATAATAAAGAGAACTTGGGTATGGGGGGAGACTTGACGGTTGACTAGATCTTGTCGGGTGGATGTCTAAATCCATTGTTTGTCCCACTGCAGGGGACGGGGTAGTGCTGGCTACCGTCTGTTATTCATGAGCATCCCGTTTTCCGTTATATTTTAGCTCATTGAGATCCTGTTACATGTTATAGCCTTAGCGGGCTGGCCCTGGTCTCAGCAGCCAGGGATCTGTTTAAGGCCGTTGTCCCGGGTATGCACGGGATACACCCACCTGACTAGATCTCCTCGACCATAGGTTTTCAAGTAACATAAGACAATAGTATACACAATAGTGACGTCGGGAACACTTGTTATTTGGTCACTTTCTCGTTTGGATAATGGTACCCGTAGGCCATGTCCGGATGGTTTCGACTGGAGTGCGGGCTCCAGTATGAACTGCCAGTGGTATGGGACACTGGAAGAGATTGATTAAAATACCAGGTGATACGGATTGTTATTATTGTATAAATCACATTACATGCTCGACTCATGTATATTATTATCCCTTCGTAATTATTACTATTGCTGATATGTTACATAGGAGATTGCTGATATTGCTGATATATTACATTGCTAATATCACTGATAGTTTATTCACTATCATGTCACCTGTATACCTTGTTACATTTCCTGACACTTGTTACACTCCATGTGGTCACACACTATTGATGTACATGTTTACTCTGCATTGCATATATGCTGCCTAGACATAACACAGTAGTATGGTTATATTGCATACTTCATCTGCATGTTCATTTCTATCACGTCACCACTAGACAACATTCATTATTATATAAACGGGAGACAACTATAGACATGATCCGATGATAACATGTTAAGCAATGACGGTATTAAAAGATGACATGATTATATTTTTCTACTACTGCATATTATATACTTATTATATGGTGTCACTAGTACAACATCATGTATTATATATCAGTATCGTGCTTGTATTACTATAGTGTAAGATCACCTAGAGGGGGGGTGAATAGGTGATGGCTAATCTAATGGTCACTTATGAACAAATAATGCGGAATTAAAACTAAGTTGACCAAATTAAACTTCTTTTAATTGAACACTTATGTATAACTCAAGAGTGTTGCCGAATTCCCCTTGCGAGGCTCTGGACAAGCTCCTCTAGATTCCCCTTGAATGGGTTGAGGTGCCGCGTTGGCTCTCTTGGTTGAATACTAGTGTTAACAAGCAATCCCACGCAAGTATATAACAATATAAGCACAAGGGTATATCAAGCATGCAAAGTAAAGACAATGTAAGTAATGCAAGATATAAAAGAGACAAAAAGAGAAAGAGAGCAAGAGTGAGCAATCGCAAACACAAAGGGTTTGTTTCGAGGTTCGAGCACACTTGCTCTACATCCCCGCCTTCGACACACGAAGGATTTCCACTATGCAAGATCCCCAACGGATCTCTCCTTGGTGCCGCAACACCTACAAGCTCTCGGACTCCCTTGTCCGTACACCACAAGCCCACCGGCTCAATGAGGGCGCACCTCAAACCACCGAGTTCACACAAGAACTCTACCACACGAGCACACTTGCCCGTCTCCTCAAAATACAATGGAAATCTCTTTGGTGATCTAACACTTGATCACCAATTACAAAAGCTCACTACAACACTTTCCTATAGGATAGATATGTCTATGGATGCTCAAGTGAAGTGTGAGAAATCAAGGAAAGAAAGCTATGGTGAAAAACACAAGAAATCACTTTTACACTCTCTTGATAAAATCCCTTTTAGATGGGAAGTATTTGCACTCTATTTTGTGGAGAAAACCTCTGAAAAAGTCTAGGAAAAACTGGCTTAGAAATCTCCAAAATCTTCTACCAAAAACAGTTGACAAGACCCCCTTTTATAGGCTGACAGAAAATAGAGCCGTTGGGGTTCTGTCAGAGCTACCGGTCGACCGGTCCGGTCGACCGGCAACGGTCAAAAATCCGACCGTTGCAGCCTCCGGTCGACCGGCCCGGTCGACCGATTTCCTGGAGCAGAGAGCAAACTCTCTATCGGTCGACCGGCTCGGTCGACTGATATTTCCAGAGAGCAAAAGCTCTCCTGGGCGGTCGACCGACCCGGTCGACCGGCCACTGTGCTGCAGTGTGCACAAGGCTGTGCACATCGGTCGACCGGTCCGGTCGACCGACTTGGCCTGTCAGCCAATGTCCAGGTCTGAAAACAGGATTTAAAATCTTTTTATAAATCCTAAAAATACATAGAATTCTACAAAATAGTTTTACCAATATACTATGAAGGACAAACATGCTTGCACAAAATCAAGACATGTTATAGATGTTTTGGTCTATTTTGTAACTTGGAAATATTAGCTCATAATAAAAACGTTTTTCTAAACAACATGTTTTTCTAAAACTTGTTTTTCCATAACTTCATCAAATACAAAAACAAGATATACTTTAAAGCATAGTGTGTATGGATATGATCCACTACACAAATAAGATGAATATCTAGTTTTTGACATAAGGCTCTAAACATGGTTTTGGATATAAGATATGTATACATGAATACCAAACACCAAATTGTATTTTATCACAAATAAAAATCTTTTCTTAACAAGAAAATCTTTTATGAAATGAAATTTTTATCATGAAAACAATTCTATCAAGAGTGTGTGTGTGATATGACTTGAGCAATCCACCAACTATTCTATCCTTTACATTTTAACTAAAACAAAAACAAAATCTTATACCTAGACACAAGTCTTCATCTTCTTGAAGTCTTCCCTTGAAGTCTTCTCATCTTCTTGACTTGGTCCACATGCAATCCACCGAGCTCATCTCTAGATGTGGTCTTGATGCATAGGCTCGTGAATCAACCGGTGCTAGCTTCCAACTTGACTTTAAATCCTTTGTTGAAGCTCCACACCTACTAAGATCTTGATAAGGAATCTGTCACTAATTAACACAAGATCATTAGTAATCATAACTTCATGAGTTGATCATCATCAAAACTAGGGTGATAGGCCTTTGGGCCAACATATAGTATATATTAATGCCTCCTTTATTTTACCACTCACTAGGTCGCTTTCTGACGACCCTGGGTTTGCGTGCCCAGGTTGGAGATCCGAGTCACCGTATTATCAGATAGTGCCTTGGAGTTACATAGGAGATTCCTCATCGAGACTATTCATAGGTATCTTTATGATTTTATTGCTGTTATCTTATTTATCCATTTTGTTCTATCTGTTATGATCACTAACCTCTTTCTACAGGTATTCTTATACTTATTTCCTGCTGGAACCCTTGTGTATATGGAGATTATGTCCTGTACTGAGGCTTAACGTACGCGTGAGGGTGTTTTCACCTCGCGTATGTACGTCGCCATAACGTCTCCGTATCCTTGGGATCAGGGCGTTACACAAGCAGCGGGATCTAGGCGGTTATGGAAAAAAATCACAATGTGCTAATCGTGCAGTTGCTGAAATTCGAAAAGCCCACGCGTGCATTAACGACTGAGACATGTATTAATACACATTCATCTCCACCTGAAAAGAGATTAGCTTCTCATTACCATCAAAATATAATGTTCACAAGTATTTCCTACTTTTCTTCAAATAAGAATACTTATTCTCACGCCTGAGGGTTTTTGGCGGATACCACACCTGTACTCCTGACTTGATAGATATTCTTTTTATTCAATATTCTTCACAGGATCAATGAGGAGTGTCCAACTGTCTGTAATGAAAAATCTCCACTACACGAACATACATTAACAAATTAATTAAGTATTATGATATAATATTGGAATTAAATTTAACTTACATTAATAATAATTGTTTTTGGACTTGGTTTATCGTCAGACCCGTGCTTGATGAATAATGAAAGTGAACTTTTTCCCTCTTAAATCTAACTCTTAAATCTAATGAAACTTAAATATATATATTTTTAAGTTCAGTTCATTTGTGCGAGCCATAGACAAAGACATATATTTTAAAGTGGCCAACAGAAAAAGACCGCACCAACTAGAGCCGACCACGATTCCGGAACCGGAACCGTAAAGAGCGGTTTCGGTTCCGGTTCTGGAACCGGATCTGTTCCGGCTCAGGTTCCGGAACCGGGTGGATTCGGTTCCGGGACCGGATCCACTCAGTTTTTTTTAATCTATTTTTTTATAATAGTTAAAAAATAGAATATTAAAAATTAAATAATTAAATTTCAACATAATTATTTACAAGTATTACTAATTTAATATCTAAATAAATATAACAAAATAATTAAAAAATAAAAATGGGCTTTAATTTAATCCTTACCATAATTAAGTTGCCTACATATGCTCTGGGATTTAGAGGAATCAAAACCCACGTAATTCTCTTACTTCATTCCCCTTACTTATCTCAAGTCGCTTCCTTACATTTCGGTGGTTGTCATCTTCATAAAGTCTTCATTTTGTTACCGTACAATTTATTATTGTCTTAACGTTGCTTTTGTCCAATCATCATGACATGCTTGAGCCTCCACTGACTCGGGGATGTACTCGAGAGAGATTATGGAGAAGATTTTTTAGAGAATTATGAAGAGAAATTTTATAGAGATTTTGTAGAGGGATTTCGTTGGAGGAGAATGAGAGAAATTAAGTCTTATTTATAAATTATAGATAATATATTAAAAAAATCTAAAAAATAAAAAAATAATCCCTTTTTACTCTCTCTCTCTCCCCTACTCTCCTCCCCTCCAACGGTCCAATTTTGGACCGTTGAAGAGGAGAGAGGAGAGCCTGAGAGGGGTCAAGCCTGACCAAGAAAAAAATCCTAACTAAAAGACCAGGCCCACCTGGCCGGCTGGCTCATGGGCCGAATGACCCATACAAAAAAAAATTAAACCAGTTCGGAACTAGAACCATCAGTTCCCAATTCTGAAGTTCAGAAATTGGAACCGACCGGGAGGTTCCAGTTCGGTCTAGAACCGCGAAACCGACAGCCCAGGGCGGTTCTAGTTCCAGTTCTAGAGGGAGGGTTCGCGGTTCAGTTCGCGGTTCGACCGAACCAGGATCGGTCTAACGCTAACAATAAAAATTTCTTTAATGGAAAGAAAAGCATCTCCTACCAATAAAAGAATATTTCTTATTCGTAAGAATGCCAATGTATGCCAATCTCATTGGTCACGTTAAAGTATGTGTGTTTGGCTCACATACATAAACTGAACCCTCTATTTTCTTTGATGCTTGAGCCTCCACTGACTCGGGAGATGTACTCGAGAGAGATTATGGAGAATAATTTTTAGAGAATTATGAAGAGAGATTTTGTAGAGGAATTTCGTTGGACGAGAATGAGAGAAATTAAATCTTATTTATAAATTATAGATAATATATAAAAAACAAAAAAATAAAAAATAAAAAATAATCTCTTTTTACTCTCTCTCCCCCCTCCTCTCCTCCCCCAACGGTCCAATTTTGGACCGTTGAAGAGGAGAGAGGAAAGCCTGAGAGGGGTCAGGCCCGCTTAAGGAAAAAAAATCCTAACTAAAAGACCAGGTCAACCTGGCCTGCTGGCCCAGGGGCCGAATGACCCATACAAAAAAATAAAATAAAATAAAATAAACCAGTTCAGAACTAGAACCATCAGTTCCCAGTTCTGAAATTCAGAAATTGGAACCGACCAGGAGGTTCCAGTTCGGTCTGGAACCGCGGAACCGACAGCCAAGCTGGTTCTAGTTCCAGTTCTAGAGGGAGGGTTCGCGGTTCAGTTCGCGGTTTGACCGAACCAGGATCGGCTCTAACACCAACAATAGAAATTTCTTTAATGGAAAGAAAAGCATCTTCTACCAATAAAAAAATATTTCTTATTGGTAAGAATGCCAATGTATCCCAATCTCATTGGTCACATTAAAGTATGTGTGTTTGGCTCACATACATAAATTGAACCCTCTATTTTCTTGGTTATTAATGGAAATTGATAATAACTATCATTCTTTGTAGGAATTTGTTGTTTGAGAAATTTAACTAGAACTTGAATATCTATTTTTGAGTTTAGTTTACTTGTATGAGCCACACACAAATACAAATGCTTTAAGGTAACCAATAGAAAGCACCATATGTATAAGCAATAAAATTTTATTTTATGACAAGCAAAGCTTCTCTTACAAATAAAAGAACATTTCTTATAAAGTGGAACTGTATCATTGACCCCCTTAAAATATGTGTGTAGTCACACAGAAGTTGAACCCTCTATTTCTTTGGTTACTAATGGAAATTGCTCAAAGCAAATAGTATTTTGTAGGAAAATTTGTAGAGAGGAGCTCTTCCTTAGCTATTGCCCTTTGGTGAATCTTCTCTCTCTGACTACGTGGTTATTGGTTGCTAGAAAATGGCAAATATTTTATGGTACCCATTAGATTATCAGAGAAGATTACTGTTGACACTCTAAAAAAAACAAACTCCTGGGTAGCACTTCAACCGGTTTGAACGACGTCTACACTCGACGATATTTACAAAAGTCAGAGTCATAGTTTATGCCCATGTCAGAGAGCAAAGCAGGCCTATAAAGTTAGGTCTGATCAAACACCTAACTTCGCGTGAGCCCAAAAGAGAACTAGCTTCGCTTATAGCCTTGTTAAAAGGCCGAAGGCAAGAGCTTCGCATAAAGCTTCAATCAACCCCGTTGAGGGCTAAATTAGCTTCGCTGGAAGCTTTCTCACCAACTTTACTGGAAGTGTGGTCCAACTCTGCTCTAAGCTAACTTGCTAGCTTCGCCTAAAGCTTCACCTAAGTCATCAAATGAGCTATCTTCTAGCCTCACTTGAAGCCTTGAATATAGCTTCACCTGAAACTTTTTAAGATGAACTTCGCATGAAACTCTTACTTAGCTCCGTAGCGAGGTTTTCAAGGCCATTAGTAGACCGTTTCAAAATCTCACGAGGAATTAATGGTGAACCTCACTGCTTTAGTGGGGCTAATGTCACCTTATGTGGGAGGTTACACCCACCCATTTCGTCCTACATTAAGTGGAGACAATTAAGTCACAATCGCTATTAATAGCTCTCGCGAACCTCCTAGCTTCGCCTGAGCTTGCATTTAGCCTCGCGGTAAGGCTATTTCGAGCCTTGCGCAAATCTAATAGACTAATCAGTCTTGCTGAATTCAAGAGGTGACAACCCTATTTTGCTATAAATAGCCCTTGTAAGAGAGAAGAAGGGTTGAAGAATTTGGAGAGATCTAAGAGACCTAAAGCCAAAGTGCCCTCTTACTTTTAAGATTCCAATACCCCAGAAATTCCACTCTCTTGCATTTAGGGTCCCAACACGCCTTCTATCTTAGAAGATTTTCAGAGCCAAGCGAGAAGGAAATTCTTTCGAGAAGCCTTAATACCTGACCGATTGCATCATCAACGGGATAAAGTGACCGTGCGCTCATCAGATTCCCACCGACATATTTTCCTAGAATCTCAGAGGAGATTTACTTGTAATTTCGCTCCTCCATTCTTTTCTTTGTAAGTTTTCCCCGATCAATTTCTATGGAAAACAATTACGATTAAATAGAAGATGGATTCAATCATTTTATGATTTCAAGTTATAGATAAAGTTCTAACAAACATAGAGAAGGTGTCCATTGAATCTCATGATCAAGGTGCAGTTTTATGGTGAAAAATTACTAGTCTCTAAAACCAGGATTGCACTAGGCTTCAAAATATGAAATTAGGTTAATTTAGGTAAATTGTGAAAAAACAATGTCTATATGGCTGTACTATATTCTGTACTAAGAAATTGATTAGTGCATTGTGGTCATCTTTCTTTCTTTTTTTTTTTTTCTTTTTCTTTTTCTTTTTTTTTTTGCACTTGCAAAATGGGTGATTTCGATATTCCAATATTGCCTAATTGATCAACATACTTAGTAGCAAGATCTTATATAAGTTTCATAACTCGGGGCTGAATTTTAACGGTTGAAGTGGATCTTTATTGGTTTCGATTTTCCTCAATATTTCAACATCTTTTTCCCCTTCATTGACACTGCCTCTTGAGTATGGGATTACATTTAGTGTTGGTGTCCGTTTGTGTTTCTTTAAAATAAAAATGAACTTCAATTCTTGTTGATTCGGCATATTCTGATTGACTGAATTCCTTTTTTAAGGTCTCCTCTTGATTTGGATCTCCCTAGAGAACAAGTAATTCAAACTAAGAAACAGAAAACAATTCAGTTCATTCTGTATTCCAGTAAACCTCAAAACTCAAGGGAGTCCTTCTGGAGAGAACGCCTTGTTGTTTGCGTTTAGTCCCACATCGGAAGCGTACATATACTTGGTGCCTTTGAATTAATCTTGCCCACTTAGATGGGCACGACCTTACTTGAACAGGATCTGTTCTATAGGCTCGTACAACTGTATCCTTGAGTTCTAAGGAGACAGGCAACACAGTCTGGGTGGATGACATGTAGCCTCGTGCCCAGAGAGTGATTAACAGTAGAGATCAAATCGTTGATCAAATACTGTAGAGGATCGTTCTCAGTTGGGCCTCTGTGCCCTCTGAGATGGGCTTGAGGTTGTCTGACAGACCCCTTCCTCCCAAATTTTTTTATCCTTTTTTTTCGTTAACTCTTTAATTTCAATTATCATTCTAACGTTCCATTTGCACTGCCATTATTATATCAGTGGAAGATCATTAATCGTCTTATGACAAAAAATGTTGAATGCCTCTGCTTCAGCATAGCGTGTGATGGGTTTGTAGAAATGCCCAGCATAGTTTTTTTCCCTGGAAGATATTTCTGGCTAATTTCAATTTTAATGTGATGCATTATTATGTCAATGAATAGATCATTATTCATTACTCGTCTTGCATCAAGATGTTAAATGCCTCTCCTTCAGAATAGCCGTGTGCTGTGTTTGTAGAAATGCCCAGCTCAAAACTCCTCTACAGACACGAAAATTCTCAGTTCTATTACCTTACCTTCTTTTTACAGGCATATTCTCATCAATGGAAATTTTTATTTTTTTAGTGAATAAACCAATGATTAATAATATGGCTCTGTTGGTCAATGTACATTGCAATGTCTAAACAAATCAATTTTGTTAGCCCTATGCTGGGTATGCTACCAGTGGACCACTAAGCTTTGTTTGTGGGGCTATGCAGGAACCAATTTTGGCTGTAGAGAGGAGTATTACGTGAAAGAAGATTAGTGCTGGAGGCCCTTCCTCTTATTCTTTTTTAGATAATATCATTTGATATGTAGCCTTTGGTGCTTCTTAGATGTTGTGGAGGTTTTCATAATATTAGTACCACTTTTCCCTCTCCATGTATCATTTTATTACAGCATCAACGAAATGTTGGATCTTAGCATTGTTGATTTGTTTCATAATATGCACTGTAATCTCTTTATTGTAGTATATGATGGTAGGTTTTTGCAGAAATGCTCAGTTCAGATTTCCTGGAACTGAAAGGTCACAAGTTTTCAGTACTACAATTTCATTAGCTTGAACTGGTTATCCAGAATTATAGAAAGAACAACTAAATAAATGAGGAAGCTAGTAGGCTTGAAATATTTTGATAATCATTTGATAGATATTCATTATGATAGGGACATTACTGTGCTGATTATGTTTCTAGTTCTTTGGGAGAAGAGTTTTCCGAACTGTTTAGTACTTCAAATTTAAATAGATAACAATACCTGGTATTGGACATTGTCATTTTTATGCATTTGCTGGTGTCACATGCTTTCCAAGTAGAAATTGCATTCTAACTGTAGTGGTAGATATCTGACTCATGTTGAGATCACGTCACGCATCTTGCCGCCCAAAAGCGCCCTAAGTAGGGGTGCCATCGAATCGGATACGTATCGGATATTGTCTTTATCATCTCCGTATCTGCACCCAACCTTTGAATATGGATACAAATATGGATATTAGTGGATGTGAAAAAATGGTATTCTTATCCGTCAAATCGGATATCGGATATGGATCAGATATGCGGATCGGATGCAGATATTAATCGGATATGTAAAAATAGATACGGTTAAGGATAAACTAAACGGATATACTTATATTACTTTTTATCTCATCTACAACAATATTAAATGTGATACATACTATAAATATTATTGTGTACATATTAATACTTCCACCGTATCCATTATCATTCAGCTTCTATAACAATGGATTATACGACTTCCGGTGCTAAATGTCGATTCGAATGTCACGGTTGATGTCGAAATATTCAAAATCTCTCATGCTACTCTTGCAAGAATCGAATACTTTCCACTATTATTTTTTCACCAACTCAAAATATCAAAATCTAATGTTTAATGAAGAATACTCTCTTCCGTATGGATATCATTATCAAGTTTTCAACATTTAGATATCAGATCGGGTACGAATAGGATATTATTTTTATCATATTCGTATCCGCATCTAACTTTCAAAAATGGATACGGATACGAATATTAACGGATATGAAAAAATGATATCTGTATCTGGATTGGAGGCGAATGCGGATATCTGCGGATGCCCAACCGGGCCCAAAGAGGAAGCTTCGGGTCTTATCCTGAGCCCACGTTACTCTGATGCCACTTATCTAGAACCTTAACTCAACCAGAACTGTGCAATTCTCCGGAGATTCCAGTGATCGATGCAAGGACTGACTCCGGAACCACTCCGGACTCCGACACGAAGACCCTTCGAAGCCTGCCGCACCTACACTGGTGACAGCTAGACATCATGATCTCTGCGATTCGTGAATTCAGTCATGCTGTCAGATCATTCCCTCATTCAAAACGTAACAACGCCCCTACATCAGTGCAGGCTGTTATAGATAATGTCAGATATCTCTGTATAGTTATCCCAACAATCAAGCAGTGGGATCTAGGCGGTTATGGAAAAAATTACAATGTTCCAATCGTGTAGTTGTTGAAATTCGAAAAGCCCACGCGTGCATTGACGACTGAGACATGTATTAATACACATCCATCTCTATCTGAAAAGAGGTTAGCATCTCATTACCATCAAAATACAATGTTCACAAGTATTTCCTACTTTTCTTCAAATAAGAATACTAATTCTCACGTCTGAGGGATTTCGACGGATACCACATCGGTGCTCCTGACTTGATAGGTATTCTTTTTCTTTTATGTTCTTGACAGGATCAATCAGGAGTGTCCAACTGTCTGTAATGAAAAATCTTCACCACACGAACATTCATTAACAAATTAATTAAGTATTATGATATAATATTGGAATTAAATTTAACTTACATTAAAAAATTTAATTGTTTTTGGACTTGATTTATCGCCAGACCCGTGCTTGAAGAATAATGAAAGTGACTTCCCCCCTCTTAATCTAACTCTTAAATCTAATGAAACTTAAATATATATATATATATATATATTTGAGTTCAGTTCATTTGTGCGAGCCATAGACTAAAACACATATTTTAAAGTGGCCAACAAAAAAGGGCCACACCAACTAGAACTGATCGTTGTTCCGGAACTGGCCTGTAAAGTGTGGTTCTGGTTCGGAACCGGATCAGTTTCGGTTCAAGTTCCGGAACCGAGTGGATCCGGTTCCAGAACCGGATCCACTCAGTTTTTAATCCATTTTTAATCCATTTTTTATAATAGTTAAAAAATAGAATATTAAAAAAATTAAATAATTAAATTTTAACATAATTATTTTCAATTATTACTAATTTAATATCTAAAGAAATATAATTAAATAAATAAAAAAATTAAAAATGGGCTTGAACTTAATCCTTTCCATAATTAAGTTGCCTACGTGTGCTCTTGGGGTTTAGAGGAATCAAACTGACGTAGTTCTCTTACTTCATTCCCCTACTTTATCTCAAGTCGCTTCCTTACATTTCGGTGGTCATCATTTTCATAAAATCTTCATTTTGTTCCCGCACGATTTATTATTATCTTAACGTTGCTTTTGTTCAATCATCAAGACATACTTGAGCCTCCACTGACTCGGGGGATGTGCTCGATAGAGATTATGGAGAAGATTTTTTAAAGAATTATGAAGAAAAATTTTGTAAAGAGATTTTTTTTGAGGGATTTCGTTGGAGGAGAATGAGAGAAACTAAGTCTTATTTATAAATTATAAATAATATATAAAAACAAAAAATCTAAAAAAATTAAAAAAATAATCCCTCTTTACTCTCTCTCCCCAACAGTCCAATTTTCGACTGCTGGAGAGGAGAGAGGAGAGCTTGAGAGGGATCAGGCCCGCCCAGGAAAAAAAATCCTAGCTAAAAGACCAGGCCTACCTGGCTGGTTGGCCCAGGGGCCGAATGACCCATACAAAAAAAAAAATAATTAAACTGGTTCGAAACTAGAACCACCGGTTCCCGGTTCTGAAGTGTAGAAATTGGAACTGGCCGGGAGGTTCCAGTTTGGTCTGGAACCGCGGAACCGACGGCCCGGGCAGGTTCTAATTCTAGAGGGAGGGTTCGCGGTTCAGTTCCGCGGTTCGAACCGAACCAGAGTCGAGTCTAACACCAACAATAGAAATTTCTTTAATGGTAAGAAAAGCATCTCTTACTAATAAAAGAATATTTCTTATTAGTAAGAATGCCAATGTATGCCAATCTCATTGGTCGCCTTAAAGTATGTGTGTTTGGCTCACATACATAAAACGAACCCTCTATTTTCTTGGTTACTAATGGAAATTGCTAGTAACTAGGAGTTCTTTGTAGGAATTTGTTATTTAAAAAATTTAAATAGAACTTGAATATCAATTTTTGGGTTTGTTCACTTGTACGAGCCACACGCAAATACAAATGCTTTAAGGTACCAATAGAAAGCGTCATATATATAAGCAATAAAATTTTTATTTTATGACAGAAAGGCTTCTCTTACAAATAAAAGAACATTTCTTATAACGTGGAACTGTGTCATTGACCCCCTTAAAATATGTGCGTGGCTCACACAAAAACTGAACCCTCTATTTCTTTGGTTACGAATGGAAATTGCTCAAAGCATATAGTATTTTGTAGGAAAATTTGTAGGGAGGGAGCTCTTCCTTGGCTATTGCCTTTTGGTGAATCTTCTCTCTCTACCTATGAGGTTATTGGTTGCTAGAAAATGACAAATATTTTATGTTACCCATTAGATTATCAGAGAAGATTACTATTAAGTAGAAGATGGATACAATCATTTTATGATTTCAAGTTATAGATAAAGAAGTTCTAACAATACATAGAGAAGGTGTCCATTTAATCTCATGATCAAGGTGCAGTTTTATGGTGAAAAATTACTGGTCGCTAAAACCAGGATTGCGCTAGGCTTCAAAATATGAAATTAGGTTAATTTAGGTAATAGTGAAAAAACAATGTCTACATGGCTGTACTATATTATGTTCTAAAAAATTGATTAGTGCGTTGTGGTCATCTTTTTTTTTGCACTTTCAGGCAAAATGGGTGATTTCGATATTGCAATATTTCCTAATTGATCAATATGTTTATTTCAGGTAGTGGTATTTCGGACTAGTCAATTGCAATATTATGCTAGATTGTGAAGCCCTTGCTTTTGAAGTGAGGATGTTTGCTCTCCTTCGTTCTGGTTACTATGTTCATATGTTGGAGGAATTCTGAAATTCAAATAGCCATGACTGCACAGATTGTCTACATCTTTCCTTTTCTCCAACACCCCTTACCAGGATGACTCTGCAGAGCATCTTGACAAGTTCTTGATTTTAACATGTAAACAGTAAATGACCAGACCGGGTATCTGATCATACCTCAATGTATTAACAACTTGTTTCAACTGATAGTCTTCTGTAGGAGCTACTGTCTGCAGCTTTGGCCCCTGGGCTTTGTATTCTCTGCATAAAATCGGCACAGCTTCTGTATGGCAGTTCTTTACCATTTTCTTCCTTTGAAATTCAATGGTATTCAGTATTAGAAAGCTTGTTAAGCCCTCTGATGCAATTCGTAACCTGGCAGTTATGCAGTTGGCTTGCTTCCATATGAGATTGTAATTTGCGCTTGTCAACATGTAAAACATAATCTATTATACGGGGAATCATTATCAGCATAGTACCCAGAGCTGCTTTGTGTCAGTATTTCCCCATATTTCTGCATGTTATCTCCAGAGCATTTGTAAGCCCTGGCTTCAACAACAGGAACGTCAACATGTCTAGCAATATAAGCTCTTCAGCTTCATGAGGGCCTGTTTGGTTAAGGGTGGAAGTGAGGAAGTGAAGAAGTGAGGAAGTGGTAATAGTACCCTTTGGAACTTGAGAATTGGTTAGTAAGTTTTCCGGTGTTTGTATGTTGTTGGGAAGTGTGGTTTGAAAAATATTATGTCTTTTCCGGTGTTTGGATGGTAATGTGGAAGTGAAAATGAAAAAGTTGACCACAAAATTGACCGCAAAATAATATTAAAATAAAAATTAATTAAGAAAAATAAAAATAGACTGTAATTAGAATGCAAGTGAGATTTACATGATCAAAAATTAACTATTTTGTGCTACAACTTATTACAAATGAGATTTACATGACCACAAAATTAACTGTAGCACTCTTGAAGTGAGAAAATGGTTGTGTAAAAGAGAAAAGAGAAAAGGAAAAGAGGTTTACTTATTTTTCTTTTCTGGTGTTTGGATAGACAAGGAAGTGAGCAATAATACTTCCCCATTTCCTTACTTCCGCTCACTTCCTTGCAAACAAACACCCAGTAGAATTTGTTGAACCAGTTTTATCCACGGTTTCATTAGAGAAAAGCTTGCATTATGGAAACAAACTTAGTAGCAAGATCTTATATAAGTTTCATAACTCGGGGCTGAATTTTAACGGTTGAAGTGGATCCTTATTGGTTTAGATTTTCCTCAATATTTCTACATCTTTTTCCCCTTCACGGACACTGCCTCAAGTATGGGATTACATTTAGTGTTGGTGTCCGTTTGTGTTTCATTAAAATAGAAATGAACTTCAATTCTTGTTGGTTCAGCATATTCTGATTGACTGCATTCCTTTTTTAAGGTCTCCTCTTGATTTGGATCTCCCTAGAGAACAAGTAATTCAAACTAAGAAACAGAAAACAATTCAGTTCATTCTGTATTCCAGTAAACCTCAAAACTCAAGGGAGCCCTTCTGGAGAGAACGCCTTGTTGTTTGGGTTTAGTCCCACATCGGAAGCATACATATACATAGTGCCTTTGAATTAATCTTGCCCACGTGGTAGGTTACGACCTTACTTGAACAGGATCTGTTCTATAGGCTCGTACAACTGTATCCTTGAGTTCTAAGGAGACAGGCAACACAGTCTGGTGGATGACATGTAGCCTCTTGCCCAGAGCGTGATTAACGGTAGAGATCAAATCGTTCATCAATAACTGTAGAGGATCGTTCTCAGTTGCGCCTCTGTGTTGCCCCTCTGAAGATGGGCTTGAGGTTGTCTGACAGACCCCTCCCTCTCAAATTTTTTTATCCTTTTTTTTGTTAGCTCTTTAATTTTCAATTTTCATTCTAATGTTACATTTTCACTACCCTTATTATATCAGTGGAAGATCATTAATCGTCTTATGACAAAAAATGTTGAATGCCTCTGCTTCAGCATAGCGTGTGATGGGTTTGTAGAAATGCCCAGCATAGTTTTTTCCCTGGAAGATATTTCTGGCTAATTTCAATTTTAATGTGATGCATTATTATGTCAATGAATAGATCATTATTCATTACTATTCTTGCATCAAGATGTTAAATGCCTCTCCTTCAGAATAGCCGTGTGCTGTGTTTGTAGAAATGCCCAGCTCAAAATTCCTCTACAGACTTGAAAATTCTCAGTTCTATAACCTTACCTTCTTTTTACATGCATATTCTCATCTATGGAATTTTTTATTTTTTTAGTGAATAAACCAATGATTAATAATATGGCTCTGTTGGTCAATGTACATTGCAATGTCTAAACAAATCAATTTTGTTAGCCCTATGATGGGTATGCTACCAGTCAACCACTAAGCTTTGTTTGTGGGCTATGGAGGAATCAATTTTGGCTGTAGAGAGGAGTATTAGGTGAAAGAAGATTAGTGCTAGAGGCCCTTCCTCTTATTCTTTTTTAGATAATGTCATTTGGTATGTAGCCTTTGGTGCTTCTTAAATGTTGTGGTGGTTTTCATAGTATTAGTACCCCTTTTCCCTCTCCATATATCATTTTATTACAGCATCAACGAAATGTTGGATCTTAGCATTGTTGATTTGTTTCATAATATGCAATGTAATCTCTTTATTGTAGTATATGATGGTAGGTTTTTGTAGAAATGCTCAGTTCAGATTTCCTGGAACTGATAGGTCACAAGTTTTCAGTACTACAATTTCATTAGCTTGAACTGGTTATCCAGAATTATAGAAAGAACAACTAAATAATTGGGGAAGCTAATAGGCTTGAAATCTTTTGATACTCATTTGATAGATATTCATTATGACAGGGACATTACTGTGCTGATTATGTTTCTAGTTCTTTGGGAGAAGAGTTTTCCGAACTGCTTGGTACTTCAACTTTAAATAGATAACAATACCTGGTATTGGACATTGTCATTTTTATGCATTTGCTGGTGTCACATGCTTTCCAAGTAGAAATTGCATTCTAACTGTAGCGGTAAATATCTGACTCATGTTGAGATCACGTCACGTATCTTGCCGCCCAGAAGCGCCCTAAGTAGGGTGCCATCGGATCGGATACGGATCGAATATTGTCTTTACCATCTTCGTAACCGCACCCAATCTTCGAATACGGATACACATACGGATACTAGCGGATGTGAAAAAATGGTATCCGTATCCGCCAAATCGGATATCGGATATGGATCGGATTTTAGCGGATCGGATGCAGATACTAATCGGATATGTAAAAATGGATAGGGTTAAGGATAAACTAAACAGATATACTTATATTACTTTTTATCTCATCTACAACAATATTAAATGTGATACATACTGTGAATATTATTGTGTACATATCAATACTTCCACCGTATCCATTATCATTCAGCTTCTATAACAATGGATTATACGACTTCCGGTGCTAAATATCGATTCGAATGTCACGGTTGATGTCGAAATAATCAAAATCTCTCATGCTACTCTTGCAAGAATCGAATACTTTCCACTTTTACTTTTTCACCAAGTCAAAATATCAAAATCTAATGTTTAATGAAGAATAGTCTCTTCTATATGGATATCATTATCAAGTTTCCAACATCCAGATATCAGATCGGGTATGAATAAGATATAGTTTTTATCATATTCGTATCCGCATCTAACTTTCGAATATGGATACGGATACGAATATTAACGGATGTGAATAAGTAATATCCGTATCTGGATTGGAGGCGATGCGGATATCCGCAGATGCCCAACCGGGCCCAAGAGGAAGCTTTGGGTCCTATCCTGAGCCCACGTTACTCTGGTACCACTTAGCTAGAACCTCAACTCAACCAGAACTGCGCAGTTCTCCGGAGATTCCAGTGATCGATGCAAGGACTGACTCCGGAACCACTCCAGACTCCGACACGAAGACCCTTCGAAGCCTGCCGCTCCTGCACTGGTGACAGCTGGACGACATGTCTCCGCGATTCGTGAATTCAGTCATGCTGCCAGATCATTCCCTCATTCAAAACGTTACAACGCCCCTACATCAATGCAGACTGTTATAGATAATGTCAGATATCTCTGTATGATTATCCCAACAATCAATCAGCGGGATCTAGGAGGTTATGGAAAAAATCACAATGTGCTAATCGTGCAGTTGCTGAAATTCGAAAAGCCCGCTCGTGCATTAATGACTGAGACATGTATTAATGCACATCCACCTCCACCTGAAAAGAGATTAGCTTCTCATTACCATTAAAATACAATGTTCACAAGTATTTCCTACTTTTCTTCAAACAAAAATACTTATTCTCACGCCTGAGAGTTTTCGGCGGACTCCACACCGGTACTCCTGACTTGATAGATATTCTTTTTATTCAATGTTCTTCACAGGATCAATGAGGAGTGTCCAACTATCTGGAATGAAAAATCTCCACTACACGAACATACATTAACAAATTAATTAAGTATTATGATATAATATTGGAATTAAATTTAACTTACATTAATAATATTTTTTTTGGACTTGGTTTATCGCCAGACCCGTGCTTGATGAATAATGAAAGTGAACTTTTTTACCTCTTAAATCTAACTCTTAAATCTAATGAAACTTAAATATATATATTTTTGAGTACAGTTCATTTGTGCGAGCCATAGACAAAGACACATATTTTAAAGTGGCCAACAGAAAAGGACCGCACCAACTAGAGCCGACCACGGTTCCGGAACCGGACCCGTAAAGAGCTGTTCCGGTTCCGGTTCTGGAACCGGATCAGTTCCGGCTCAGGTTCTGGAACCGGGTGGATTCGGTTCCGGGACCGGATCCACTCAGTTTTTTTAATCTGTTTTTTATAATAGTTAAAAAATAGAATATTAAAAATTAAATAATTAAATTTCAACATAATTATTTTCAATTATTACTAATTTAATATCTAAAGAAATATAACAAAATAATTAAAAAATAAAATGGTTTTAACTTAATCCTTACCATAATTAAGTTGCCTACATATACTCTTGGGATTTAGAGGAATCAAAACCTACGTAGTTCTCTTACTTCATTCCTCTTACTTACCTCAAGTTGCTTCCTTACATTTCGGTGGTTGTCATTTTCATAAAGTCTTCATTTTGTTACCGTACAATTTATTATTGTCTTAACGTTGCTTTTGTCCAATCATCATGACATGCTTGAGCCTCCCCTGACTCGAAGGATGTACTCGAGAGAGATTATGGAGAAGATTTTTTACAGAATTATGAAGAGATATTTTGTAGAGAGATTTTGTAGAGGGATTTCGTTGGAGGAGAATGAGAGAAATTAGGTCTTATTTATAAATTATAGATAATATATAAAAAAACAAAAAATCTAAAAAAATAAAAAAAAATTATCTCTTTTTACTCTCTCTCCCTTTACTCTCCTCCCCCCCAACGGTCCAATTTTGGACCGTTGAAGAGGAGAGAGGAGAGCCTGAGAGGGGTCAGGCCCGCCCAAGAAAAAAAATCCTAACTAAAAGACCAGGCCCACCTGGTCGGCTGGCTCAGGGGCCGAATGACCCATACAAAAAAAAAAAAAAAATTAAACCGGTTCGGAACTAGAACCATCGGTTCCCGATTCTAAAGCTCAGAAATTGGAACCAACCGGGAGGTTCCAGTTCGGTCTGGAACCGCGAAACCGACAGCCCAGGCCGGTTCTAGTTCCAGTTTTAGAGGGAGGGTTCGCGGTTCAGTTTGCGGTTCGACCGAACCAGGATTGGGACTAACACTAACAATAGAAATTTCTTTAATGGAAAGAAAAGCATCTCTTACCAATAAAAGAATATTTCTTATTGGTAAGAATGCCAATGTATGCCGATCTCATTGGTCACGTTAAAGTATGTGTGTTTGACTCATATACATAAACTGAAACCCTCTATTTTCTTGGATGCTTGAGCCTCCACTGACTCGGGGGATGTACTCGAGAGAGATTATGGAGAAGATTTTTTAGAGAATTATGAAGAGAAATTTTGTAGAGAGATTTTGTAGAGGGATTTCATTGGAGGAGAATGAGAGAAATTAAGTCTTATTTATAAATTATAGATAATATATAAAAAAACAAAAAATCTAAAAAAATAATCTCTTTTTACTCTCTCTCTCTCCCCCCTCCTCTCCTCCCCCCCAACGGTCCAATTTTGGACCGTTGAAGAGGAGAGAGGAGAGCCTGAGAGGGGTCAGGCCTGCCTAAGAAAAAAAATCCTAACTAAAAGACCAGGCCCATCTGGCCGGCTGGCCCAGGGGCCGAATGACCCATACAAAAAAAAAAAAAAAAATTAAACCGGTTCGGAACTAGAACCATCGGTTCCCGGTTCTGAAGTTCAAAAATTGGAACCAACCGGGAGGTTCCAGTTCAGTCTGGAACCGCGGAACCGACAGCCCAGGCCGGTTCTAGTTCCAGTTCTAGAGGGAGGGTTCGCGGTTCGACCGAGCCAGGATCGGGTCTAACACCAACAATAGAAATTTCTTTAATGGAAAGAAAAACATCTCTTACCAATAAAAAAATATTTCTTATTGGTAAGAATGCCAATGTATGCCAATCTCATTGGTCACGTTAAAGTATGTGTGTTTGGTTCACATACATAAACTGAACCCTCTATTTTCTTGGTTATTAATGGAAATTGATAATAACTATGAGTCTTTGTAGGAATTTGTTGTTTAAAAAATTTAACTAGAACTTGAATATCTATTTTTGGGTTTAGTACACTTGTATGAGCAAAATACAAATACAAATGCTTTAAGGTAACCAATAGAAAGCACCATATATATAAGCAATAAAATTTTTATTTTATGACAAGCAAAACTTCTTTTACAAATAAAAGAACATTTCTTATAAAGTGGTTGTTGGCCCAAAGGCCCATCACTCTAGTTTTGATGATGATCAACTCATGAAGTTATAGTACTAATGATCTTGTGTTTAATTAGTCTTAGATTTATGATCAAGATCTTAGTTGGTGTGTAGCTTCAAAAAGGATTTAAAGTCAAGTTTTGGAGCTAACACGGTTTGATTCAAGAGCCTATGCATCAAGACCACATCAAGTACTCAAGAGGAGTCTAACTCTTTGGATCAAGTTTGGACCAAGTCAAGAAGATGGGAAGACTTCAAGTGAAGACCTTCTAGATCAAGACTTGAGTCTAGGTTTGTTTTTATAAGATTTTATTTTTAGTTAAAATGTAAAGGATAGAATAGTTGGTGGATTGCTCAAGTATACCATATACACACACACTCTTGATTTAGATGAGTTTTCATAAAAGAATTTTCATTTTGGAAAAGAATTTTCTTTTTGAAAAATACCGTTTTGGTTTTTGGAATTCAAAGTATACATGTTTTTAACCTAAATCATGTTTAGTGCTTAAGGTCAAAACATAGATATTTCATTATGTATGTGTAGTGGATCATATCCATACACCCTATGCTTTCAAAGTATTTAAAATATCTTGTTTTTATATTTGGAGAAGTTTTGAAAAAACAAATTTGGAAAAATACGGTTTTTGTTTTTAGCCAAAATTTCTAAGTTACAAAAATAGTTCAAAATGTTTGTAACATATTTTGATTTTGCTCAAACATGTTTGTATATCAAAATATAATACTGAAATTATTTTTGTGGATTTTTAGAGATTTTATGGGATTTATTTGGTAATTAAAAACCCTAATTTTCTAATCCCTAATTTTGCCTGCCAGGCTCTGGCGGTCGACCGACCGGTCGACCGGATGTGCACAAAACGTGCACATGGCCATATCAGTTGGCCAGTCGACCGAACTGTCGACCGACTGAAGGCAACCCACTCTCGGGTTGCCTCGGTCGACCAGGCGGTCGATAGGCCAGAGAGCCGTTGCTCTCTGGTTCAGGGCCTGGTCGACTGGGCGGTCGACCGGAAGGCTCAACGGTCACTTTTTTGACCGTTGGCCGGTCGACCGGAAGGCCATTCTGAGCCTAGTCAGCTGACAACGGGCAGATTCTCTTAGGGCCTATATAAACCCCATTTGAGAGCTGTTTTATATAAGATTTTAGGAGAGTTCTAAACCTAGTTTTTCCCATCTATTTTAGAGTTTTCTCCACTTATTTGAGAGCAAATATTTCCAATCAAAAGAGAAGTTTTTCAAGAGTGTTTTCAAAGTGATTTCTTGTGTTTTTCCTCCACCATTTCCATCCTAGTTTCTCACACAACACTTGAGCTATCCATTGCTATATCTACCTATAGAGATCTTTGTTGTGAGAGGATTTTAGGTGATCAAAGTATTGTGATCACCAAAGTTCTACTTTGTACTTTGAGGAGGCGGACTTGCGGGTTCGCGGTGTTTCGAGTTCATGTGTGAACTCTTTGTTTGAGGTGCGGCCTCAGCGAGCTAGTGGGCTTGCGGTGTGCTCTTGCGGGAACGAGTGAAGGGACTAGAGAGTCCAAGGAGTTCAAGTGTGAACTCGCCTTGTAGGTGTTGCGGCACCGAGTGATCCGGTGGATCGATTTTAGTGGAAATCCTTCATAGTGTTGAAGGCGGGGACGTAGAGCAAGTGTGCTCGAACCTCGAAATAAATCTCCCGTGTTTGCGATTGCTCTCTCTCTTACTTGTTTATATCTTGCATGCTTATATTGCTTTCATCTTTATATGCTTGATATATGTTTGGCTCACATTGTTATATGCTTGGGGATTGTTTGCTAACTCTTTATTCAACCAAGAGAGCCAACGCGACACCTCAACTCTTATTTATAGGAATCTTGAGGAGTTAGTTCAGAACCCTTCACGGGGAATCCGGCTACACTCTTGTGTTATACATGGTGTTTGGTTTAAGAAGTTTGTAGTTTGCATTTAAATAAGTTTTAATTCTGCATAATTGACCATTAGATTAGCTCATCACCTATTCCCCCTCTAGGTGATTAACAATTGGTATCGGAGCCAAGTGCTCTTGATTTGGGTCTTACAACCTAGAGTTAAAGATCCTCATTTTATAGCTAATCACAATATTTGTACACACACCATGGATTTCATGTCACCTCCCACCTTTGACATTTTTAACATCCAAACTTGGAAGGTTAAGATGTCTTTGTACCTCAAAGCCTTAGGGATTCATGTTTATTTTGCCACTATTAAAAATTCATATTATTTAAATGGCAAAAATATTGAGGCTAATGCAAAAGCCCTACATGCTTTGAAGAGTACCCTAAATGATGATTATTTATCTAGGGTTGCTAATCTTAATTCGGCTTTTGTAGTATGGAACACCATCATCTCCCTTGACGAAAAAGAACAATACTATGCGAAGAGCGACTCGGATGTTGGAAGTTACGCTTCCTACGTGTTCTACATGGTCCAAGGGGATAACCCCCTTGAGGTAACTATCGAATCCGAGGTAGATGAGGATGTTGATATGCCTTATAATGAACCAGCATCATTTTGTCAACAACTCTTAGAAAAATATGACATGCTTAAAAAGGATCATAAGAAATTGAAAAATAAATATGATTCCATTTTGGTAGAAAAAGATTCATTTCAAAATAAAGTTGCATGCATTTCAAAAGAAAATGAAGTTTTGAAAAATGAGAATATTTTCTTGCTTTCTAAATTGAATGATCTTTGTGAAGGAAATACTACTTTGAAAAATAAAATTATTTTGGTGGAAAAACAAAAAGAAGTTGATTTAAATGAAAACAACTCTTTAAAAAGAAAATTGTTGAAAAAGAAAAGAAAAATGTTTCAAAAAAGAAAAAGAATAATGATTCTCAATCTCACCATGCTTTACATGCCACTATTAATCAAAATGAGATTAATTTTTGAAAAATAAAATAGATTGTTTGAGCTCAACTTTGAGCAAATGTGCTTTTAACCATTATAGATTGGAGTCCTTGTTTTCAAAGAAACAAGCTCCACATGTTCATGCACATCATCCACATCATGCATATGCACACTTTGCACGCCACGATTACACTCATACACATATGCATCCTAAAGTGTACAAGTGTACACATTGTGGCCGCAAAGGCCATTTAGCAAAATTTTGTTATGATAAGATAAATGTTTTAAATTTTGCTAATAAAAATGTTTGGGTTCCATTAGATGCTAACCCCCGTGGACCCAAAAGAAAATGGGTACCAAAATCCCCACCTTTTGTATTTGATGTAGGTGCGGGCTCTCACACGACGTGAGAGAGTTGGTGCCTTGATGGTGGATGCACATGGACTTAATGGACACACATTTGATGCACCGCTATCAAGAAGGTTTGGTGGGACAATCACCATGTTTTGGAGAATTAGAGCATAGTTCTTTGGTTTGGTAACTATCTCTAAACTCCTAGTTTAGTTACATGCTTTTATAATTAATGATTTTTTAGCATGTTTGTGCTTCATGTGGTGAATACAAGTTTAGATGTAGTTCTTGTCAAAACTTTGATTTATACACGTACAAATAGTGAGCAACATTTGATTCATATACGTTTGCACTTCATTATTCATTTGTACTCGCTATATACACATGTATAGACTAGTTTTGATGATTTTCTCATTTACACTTGTTTTACCCATTTTCATGTTTTGCTTCATGTATATGCAATTTTTATTCAAATCTAATGAATATACATGTATGTCTCTTGAGTCATTTGCCTTCATGCAATTTATATTATGGACTCTTTTTATGTTTGAGATATGTATGCATATTATTAGTTTTGGATAAAAACATACATATACCTAGAAGTTTGTTTTTAGATGAAAATAAAATCTTTATGATTTTCATGATTTTTATTTGATAAAATGAGATTCATGTTTGCTTTGAGCCTTATTGATTATTTTCATGAAAATGCTACTTACATGATTATTGAACACTCACACTTCATTTGTTTAGTCATGAACTTGTTTCATGAACACTTTTATGAGCTTTATCGATTTTGAGTGTCGACTCTTGTGTATTTGGCATGATTCATGAAATACATATGATTTGGTTTCATGTATTGAAGGATCTTTAATTAGTTTTTCAAAAATTACTTTTAACTAGTTATTTATTCTTCATTTGGTAGTGTTTTCGCAATAAAAATATTTTCAAACACTTATTTTTGAAAATCCCTACCTACCCCTTTAAGGGAGGACGGATGGGCGAGTATGCCTTGTAAGACTTATTGAAAATCTTTTATCTTGTGCATAAAAGGGTGGTAATTATGAGTTGTATACTTGATTTACATTGTTATTTTCAATTGGTATCTCAATTGATATTTATTTTGTATATACTCATATTTGTTTTTTACATATGTATGCTTCACATTTTAAATAATATCAATCTCTATTGGTATTCTCTTTTCATACATATATATGATTTGTTTGTGCTTGATTGTCAAGATATTTACATATTTAAAGCACAAAGTATGTTTATGCTAAGCTTAATTCAAATCTTAATTTTCAATTGATTTCTCAATTGGTACTTTTTAAGCTTATGCATTATCTTCAATTGGTATTTTTTTACAATTAATATTTTTATTAATATCAAAATGTACAATATGTTTCAATTGGTCTCTATTGATCTATTTATTTCAATTGGTATCCATGAAAATTTATATTGGTATCAAAATATAAAATACTTTCTTTCATTGGTATCAAGATCACAATTTGTATCAAAATTTCATTGTTATTTCAATTAATAAAATGTTTCAATTACAATTAAAATTCAAAATTTGTAATGTTTATTTACAATTGGTATCTTAAAATTTGATTTACTAAGATATCTTAAAATTTGTTTTATTGAGAAAATTCAAAATTTTGTTTTAATAAGAAATATTAAAAATGTTTTGATGTGTATTGCCTATTTGCAAGGAGAGCTTAACATCTCTTCTACATATGGATTCATGTTGAGTGTATCTTATATTGAGGAGCTTGACAACTCTTCTTTACGCGGTACACGTGTGTAGGGGGAGCTTCACATCTCCTCTTATGCATTGCATATTATGTGTTATGTGAATTAGGGCTTGTCATCCCTTCTTCATGTAATGTATATATGTAGGGAAGTTAACTTAGCGTCTTCCTCTTCATGAATGTATATCACATATATCTCTTTATTGGTTGATTTGAGTTCACCTCTTTGTTGATTTTTTTGTTTCTAACAAAGAGGGGGAGAACATTGTTTTGTGTTTACTTTAACCCCTTTGTTGATGATTGACAAAAGGGGGAGAAGTATTTTAGTATATATGCATGTTTTTCCTTGTTTTATACATAAAGGGGGAGAAGAATTTTTGTTTATGCATATTTTTTGTTTTGCAAAAAGGAAAAAGAATTTGATGAGTTTTATGCTTGATTGGCATGTTTATCTCCTTATATTTGCATACATAGTTGTTTAGTTTTATGTGTTTTATTGCCATATCTTATTACTTATTTGTTATGCATGAGTTAAGGGGAGCTTCTTTGAAGCTTTACTTTAATCCATGCATATATAACTCCATGAGTTTTGTCATCATCAAAAAAGGGGAGATTGTTGGCCCAAAGGCCCATCACTCTAGTTTTGATGATGATCAACTCATGAAGTTATAGTAGTAATGATCTTGTGTTTAATTAGTCTCAGATTTATGATCAAGATCTTAGTTGGTGTGTAGCTTCAACAAAGGATTTAAAGTCAAGTTTTGGAGCTAACACGGTTTGATTCAAGAGTCTATGCATCAAGACCACATCAAGTACTCAAGAGAAGTCTAACTCTTTGGATCAAGTTTGAACCAAGTCAAGAAGATGAGAAGACTTCAAGTGAAGACCTTCAAGATCAAGACTTGAGTCTAGGTTTGTTTTTATAAATTTTATTTTTAGTTAAAATGTAAGGGATAGAATAGTTAGTGGATTGCTTAAGTATACCATATACAAACACACTCTTGATTTAGATGAGTTTTCATAAAGAATTTTCATTTTGGAAAAGAATTTTCTTTTTGAAAAATACTGTTTTGGTTTTTGGAATTCAAGTATACATATTTTTAACCAAAATCATGTTTAGTGCTTAATGTCAAAAACATAGATATTTCATCATGTATGTGTAGTGGATCATATCCATAAACCCTATGCTTTCAAAGTGTTTAAAATATCTTGTTTTTGTATTTGGAGAAGTTTTAGAAAAACAAATTTGGAAAAATACGGTTTTTGTTTTTAGCCAAAATTTTTAGGTTACAAAATAGTTCAAAATGTTTGTAACATGTTTTGATTTTGATCAAACATGTTTGTATATCAAAGTATAATACTGAAATTATTTTTGTGGATTTTTAGATATTTTATGGGATTTATTTGGTAATTAAAAACCCTAGTTTTCTAATCCCTAATTTTGCCTGCCAGGCTCTGGCGGTCGACCGACCGGTCGACCGGACCAGGAGCCTGTCGACCAGAGCGGTCGACCGGATGTGCACAAAATGTGCACATGGCCACATCAGTTGGCCGGTCGACCGAACGGTCGACCGACTGAAGGCAACCCACTCTCGGGTTGCCCCGGACGACCGGGCGATCAACCGGCTAGAGAGCCGTTGCTCTCTGGTTCAGGGCCCGGTCGACCGGAAGGCTCAACGGTCACTTTTTTGACCGTTGGCTGGTCGACCGACCGGTCGACCGGAAGGCCATTCTAGGCCTAGTCAGCTGCCAACGGCAGATTCTCTTGGGGCCTATATAAACCTCATTTGAGAGCTGTTTTATATAAGATTTGAGGTGAGTTTTAAACCTATTTTTTCTCATCTATTTCAGAGTTTTCTCCACTTGTTTGAGAGCAAATATTTCCAATCAAAAGGGAAGTTTATCAAGAGTGTTTTCAAAGTGATTTCTTGTGTTTTTCCTCCACTATTTCCATCCTAGTTTCTCACACACAACACTTGAGCTATCCATTGCAATATCTACTTACAGGGATCTTTGTTGTGAGAGGATTTTAGGTGATTAAAGTATTGTGATCACCAAAGTTCTACTTTGTACTTTGAGGAGGCGGACTTGCGGGGTCACGGTGTTTCGAGTTCGTGTGTGAACTCTTTATTTGAGGTGCGGCCTCGGCGAGCTAGTGGGCTTGCGGTGTGTTCTTGCTAGAACGAGTGAAGGGACTAGAGAGTCCAAGGAGTTCAAGTGTAAACTCGCCTTGTAGGTGTTGCGGTACCGAGTGATCTGGTGGGATCAATTTTAGTGGAAATCCTTCATAGTGTTGAAGGCGGGGACGTAGAGCAAGTGTGCTCGAACCTCGAAACAAATCTCCCGTGTTTGCGATTGCTCTCTATCTCTTACATGTTTATATCTTGCATGCTTATATTGCTTTCATCTTTATATGCTTGATATATATTTGTGCTCATATTGTTATATGCTTGGGGATTGTTTGCTAACACTTGTATTCAACCAAGAGAGCCAACGCGACACCTCAACTCTTATTTAGAGGAATCTTGAGGAGTTAGTTCAGAACCCTTCACGGGGAATCCGGCTACACTCTTGTGTTATACGTGGTGTGTAGTTTAAGAAGTTTGTAATTTGCTTTTAAATAAGTTTTAATTTCGCATAATTGACCATTAGATTAGCTCATCACCTATTCACCCCCCTCTAGGTGATTTACAAAAATGTATCATTGACCTGCTTAAAATATGTGTGTGGTCACACAGAAACTGAACCCTCTATTTCTTTGGTTACTAATGGAAATTGCTCAAAGCAAATAGTATTTTGTAGGAAAATTTGTAGAGAGGGAGCTCTTCCTTGGCTATTGCCTTCTGGTGAATCTTATCTCTCTGAATATGTGGTTATTGGTTGCTAGAAAATGACAAATATTTTATGGTACCCATTAGATTATTAGAGAAGATTACTGTTGACACTCTAAAAAAAAATAAACTCCTAGGTAGCACTTCAACCGGTCTGAACGACGTCTACACTCGACGACATTTACAAAAGTCAGAGTCATGGACGAGCTGATGACTTGATTTATGCCCACTTCAGAGAGCAAAGCAGGCCTATAAAGTTAGGTCTGACCAAACACCTAGCTTCGCGTGAGCCCAAAAGAGAGCTAGCTTCGCTTATAGCCTTGTTAAAAGGCTGAAGGTAAGAGCTTCGCACGAAGCTTCAATCAGCCCCGCTGAGGGCTAAATTAGCTTCGCTGGAAGCTTTCTCACAAACTTCACTGGAAGTGTGGTCCAACTATGCTCTAAGCTAACTTGCTAGCTTCGCCTAAAGCTTCACCTAAGTCATAAAATGAGCTATCTTCTAGCCTCACTTGAAGTCTTGAATATAGCTTTGCCTGAAGCTTTTTAAGATGAACTTCGCATGAAATTCTTACTTAGCTCCGCAGCAAGCTTTTCAAGGCCATCAGTAGACCGTTTCAAAATCTCACAAGGAATTAATGGTGAACCTCACTGCTTTAGTGGGGCTAATGCCACTTTAAGTAGGAGGTTACACCCACCCACTTCGTTCCACATTAAGTGGAGACAATTAAGCCACAATCGCTATTAATAGCTCTCGCGAACCTTCTAGCTTCGCCTGAGCTTGCATTTAGCTCGCGGTAAGGTTATTTCGAGCCTTGCGTAAATTTAATAGACTGATTCAGTCTTGCTGAATTCAAGAGGGCAATGACACCCCTATTTTGCTATAAATAGCCCCTTGCAAGAGAGAAGAAGGGCTGAAGAATTTGAAGAGATCTAAGAGACCTAAAGCCAAAGTGCCCTCTTGCTTTTCAGCTCCCAATGCCCTAGAGATTCCACTCTCTTTCATTTAGGGTCCCAACACGCCTTCTATCTTCAGAAGCTTTTCAGAGCCAAACGAGAATGAAATTCTTTCGAGAAGCCTTAACACCCGACCGATTGCATTGTCAACGGGATAAAGTGACCGTGCACTGATCAGATTCCCACTGACATATTTCCCTAGAATCTCAGAGGAGATTTACTTATAATTTCGCTCCTCCATTCTTTTCTTTGTAAGTTTTCCCCGATCAATTTCTATGGAAAACAATTACTATTAAGTAGAAGATGGATTCAATCATTTTATGATTTCAAGTTATAGATAAAGTTTTAACAAAACATAGAGAAGGTGTCCATTGAATCTCATGATTAAGGTGCAGTTTTATGGTGAAAAATTACTAGTCTCTAAAACCAGGATTGCACTAGGCTTCAAAATATGAAATTAGGTTAATTTAGGTAATTGTGAAAAAATAATGTCTACATGGCTGTACTTGTTGACACTTTAAAAAAGACAGATTCTTGACTTGCCTGAATAATGTCTAAACTTGTTGACATTTACAAAAGACAAGTAACAGACAAGCTGACGACCAGTCCTAAACCCATCTCTGAGAGACAAATCAGCAACTTGGACTCTACTGATCCAGTGAAGCAGACAGTGAGCCCAGATTATCTTTGAACAGACCTCAGCAGGTCTAAGACGCTAGGTTAGCTAGCACTTAGCATCACATGAGGCCAAAGGGATAGCCTCGCCTGAGAGGCTAAGATCGCCCAATTTCGCCTTGGAGCCGTTCAAAGCTCCATCAGGAAGCTAACTTACTGTTTCGCCTGAGATGCTCAAGTTAACTCCGCAGAGAGTTAGCTTCGCTTGAAGCCACACGCAACCGCGTAGATGGTCGGTAGCTTCGCCACAGATGATTATCCAGCTCCGCTGAAGAGCTTTCTTCTAACTTCGCCAGATGCTTCTTCCAGCTCCGCTATGAGCTTGACGGGGTAGCTCCGCTGCGGGTCTAATATGGTCAATTTTTGACCAATTAAATCTCCAGATGAGATCAAATCAATTCAAGATCAAAATCAAATCTAATCAAGATCAAATCTGAGATTAAATTTGCCAGTTGTTTGCCATAATCTGTTGACTCTACTAAAACGAGTAAGAGGATCAGGGGAGATCTTTCAATTATATGAAAAGAATCAAAACAGATCAGGAGACCGACCTACCTGCTATTCTTAGCTTTGCAGAAGCTGATTCTAGCCTCGCAACAGGCTACTTTCCAGATTTAAATAGATAGACTCAATCTGTTTTCAGATTTTCAAGGGACAATTATGCCCCTGCTCTCCTTATAAATAGCCCACCAGGGGTACAAGAGAAAAAGAAGACAAAAGAGGCGCAAAACACACGCACAGAGAGAGGCGGCTAAACAGAGATCTATTATCTAGCTTTCAAGAATTCAGAGAATTCAGAGAACTACTTCTCTAATTAGGATGTTGATACCCTAATACCTTCCTTGCTCTCAAGGAATTTCCGAAGGAATTTCCGGAACCAGGCGAGAAGGAATTCCCAAGTGAAGGCAGTTTGAGAAGTAACAAGAGGTTCTACCAACCTTCTGTTCTCCGATTCCCGAACCAGACGAGAAGGGAATCTTATCGATCGCATCGTTAAAGGGACAAAGTGGTCGCGCGCTGACCAGACTCCTATCGGCACACTTCTCTAGAATCTCAGAGGAGATCTACTTGTAATCTTTCGTGTTGCTTGTAATTTAGCTCATCGACCCCTTTTTTGTAAGTTTTCCCCTTTTGCAAAATCAATGGAAAACAGTACTATTTTCCGTTTGAAGAAAATTGATTAGTGCGTTGTGGTCAATTTTTTTTTTTTTTTTTTTTTTACACTTTCAGGCAAAATGGGTGATTTCGATATTGCAATATTGCCTAATTGATCAATATGTTTATTTCAGGTGGTGGTATTTCGGACTAGTCAATTGCAATATTATGCTAGATTGTGAAGCCCTTGCTTTTGAAGTGAGGATGTTTGCTCTCCTTCGTTCTGGTTAATATGTTCATGTGTTGGAGGAATTCTGAATTTCTGATAGCCATGACTGCACGGATTGTCTACATCTTTCCTTCTCCAACACCCCTTACCAGGATGACTCTGCAGAGCATCTGACAAGTTCTTGATTTTAACATGTAAACAGTAAATGACCAGACCGAGTATCTGATCATACCTCAATGTATTGACAACTTGTTTCAACTGATAGTCTTCAGGAGGAGCTACTGTCTGCAGCTTTGGCCCTCGGCTTTGTATTCTCTGCGTAAAATCGGCACAGCTTCGGTATGGCAGTTCTTTATCATTTTCTTCCTTTGAAATTCAATGGTATTCAGTGTTAGAAAAGCTTGTTAAGCCCTCTGATGCAATTCGTAACCTGGCAGTAATGCGTTCGGCTTGCTTCCGTATGAGACTGTAATTTGCGCTTGTCAACATGTAAAACATAATCTATTATACGGGGAATCATTATCAGCATAGTGCCCAGAGCTGCTTTGTGTCAGTATTTCCCCATATTTCTGCACGTTATCTCCAGAGCATTTGTAAGCCTGGCTTCAACAACAGGAACTTCCAACATGTCTCGCAATATAAGCTCTTCAGCTTCATGAAGTAGAATTTGTTGAACCAGTTTTATCCACGACTTCATAGAGAAAAGCTTGGATTATGGAAACATACTTAGTAGCAAGATCTTATATAAGTTTCATAATTCGGGGCTGAATTTTAACGGTTGAAGTGGATCCTTATTGGTTTAGATTTTCCTCAATATTTCTACATCTTTTTCCCCTTCATTGACACTGCCTCTGAGTATGGGATTACATTTAGTGTTGGTGTCCGTTTGTGTTTCTTTAAAATAAAAATGAACTTCAGTTCTTGTTGGCTCGGCATATTCTGGCTGACTGAATTCCTTTTTTAAGGTCTCCTCTTGATTTGGATCTCCCTAGAGAAGTTAAACTAAGAAACAGAAAACAATTCAGTTCATTCTGTATTCTAGTAAACCTAATCACTCGAGGGAGCCCTTCTGTAGAGAAGACCTTCTAGTTTGCGTTTAGTCCCACATCTGAAGCATACCATTATTTTGGTTCCTTTAAATTAATCTTGCCCACTAGGTTTGGTATGACCTTACTGTTGTGCGCTGAACAACAACCACGTAGAGGAAACCCTATATTTCAAATGCAAAAGAACAATACCACCAATAACAAATAACACACAAGCAAAGAGAAGAACACAAAACCAGGTTTAACGAGGTTCGGCCAATGTCCTCGGGGCAAGGAAGAGAGAGTTTCTATTTGATTTTTTATGAATCAATACAATGTAGTTTTCAGCATTCCTAATGAAGAGAGCTCTGCCTCTTTCATATACACCCCACAAAATCCTAGAAATCCGCTCATCACTTAAACAGATTTCTAATTCTGCACTTTACTAAAACAGCCCGACCCGAGTGTCGGTCGACCGACCATAGGCACCGGTCGACCGTGCCGGTCGACCGTGCCTAACCGAGAGTTAGGCACTTTCAATCGGTCGACCGGGCCGGTCGACCGCTATGCCCAGTGCATGTCTGTGCACGACGACCGTTCTGCTGCTTCTGTCGATGGTCGACCGGACTGGTCGACCGTTCTCCTGCTGTTGCTGCTGATTCCTTTGGCTGTTGTGCTGATTTCTTTGGCGATGACATCGTCGACTTCCTCGACGACTTCCTCTCTCTTCCTACAATTCTCCACCTCGGTGAAGATTTCTTCAAATCTGAGCCGATCTCCAACGTACCCCAGTCTATCACCTGGCGAAATCACACACGATCTCGGCGAAACCGACACACGATCTCGGCTTGCGCGCACCGGACGAAATCGACACACGATCTCGGTGAAATCGACACACGATCTCGGCTTGGAATTTGTAGCTCAGCTATACACTGGAATGCACCACACATGCCTTCCCAATACTTCACCTTAAGAGAACTTCCATACATGTCGAACACCGAACGTGGCTCCTACTCCGCAACTTCACGACCTCACGAAGAACTCATCATGAGCTAACACTGGCTCTCCAACTGACTAGCTCTATCTAGTCTACATGTCTTCAGCTGACGGTCCAACCAAGTCTACGTAGAGCACACCAAACACCATCATTGGTTTCACAACTGGATGCACACCACTCCTTATGTAAGCTTAACGTCTTCTCACCAGAAGATCAATCTGTTCATCGAGATCACAACACCTCACCTCTACGTGAAGTCCAACTCTTCACCTCTACGTGAAGTCCAATCGACTATAACACTCCACCTCTACGTGAAGCCTCTCCACCTCTACGTGAAGCTCCAATCGTCCACAACTCTTCACCTCTACGTGAAGTTCCAAACAACTTCTCGAGAACCCAAACAGCTTCATACGGGTTGCATCACCAAATGGCTGCACCTTTACGGCTGCCTACGTACCTTGCCCAAAGGATCAAGCCAACCGTAGTTCATTGAAAATGAGCTCCATCAAGCTCAAGCACTTGTACCTGGATCTGCAACAGCGAACCTGTCTGGCTGAGTCATATGGACCTCCTCATGACCATCATGGAGAACAACGGCCTTCAACTTGAGCTTGCCGCGATCACAAGCTTGAGATTCATGCTTCTTTACCCACAAGCGTGGTTTTACCTTGGTTCCAATGGCTGCAAACAACTCGACATCCTCAACAATATCTTCAACCTGTTCAGCATCAATCTTGGCTATATGATCTCCACCCGGTGTCACATCCGGTGAAGTCTTCTCTGATGTAGAACCAACTGGAGATGGTGGAGTAGAATCAACCTCCACCCGCTGCGATACTTCCTTGGTCTCCGTCCTCTCCACCTGCTGAGAAACGGTAGACTTCAACACTGAAGTCTCTCCAAATGTGACATGTCTACTCAACACGATCTTCTTATTTTCGGGGTCCCACAACCTGTAGTCATTCCTTTTGACACCCAAAAACACAACCTCTTTGCTCGCGGATTCACCTTGCCATTCTTGGCACTAAAGTAGGTCGGACTTCTAAATTCCCGCAGCAAACCACGATCTTGAGTAGCTTTCCCGGACCAAATTTCCAATGGAGCTTTATCTCCTATAACAGTCCGATCTATTCATGAGATGGCTAGCATACACAATCACCTCAGCCCAAAACGATTTGTATAATCCTGCATTAGACAACAACCACCGAACCTTCTCCAACAAGGAACGGTTTACTTCCTTAACCAACCCATGTATACCTTTTGTGAAGTGAGTAGCAATACCTGTGTTCTGACCAAATTGTAGGAATTGGTTCATGTCTCTTTCAACATTACCAATCTACAGCTCCTTGATCTTCCTACCAATCTGCTTCTCCATTCTTCCTCTCCACTTCACCAACATATCTAGGGCTTCACTCCTTTGTCTCATGGGATATATCCAACAATGCCTAGATAAACTATCAACAAAAGAGACAAAGTACCTGTGACCTCCAAGCGATGCAGTCTTAGCATGTCCCCAAACGCTAACGTGAACACAATCAAGAAGACCTTCTGAGCGGTGAATACTGGTGCTGAATTTCACCTTCTTCTTGTCCAGAACGCTGTGTTCACCTTCCAACTTGCAGGTAGCAGCACCTTCCAACGATCCCTTCTTTGCAGGAGCTTGCAAAGACCTTTCACCTTCATGTCCGACCTTTACCTGCCAGACCTCCGTGCAACCATCATCTGAAGAACTAGAAGTCTCCACCTGACCTGTAACCGTACTATCCTTTAAGTAGTAGAGATTGTCCCGGCGGACGCCCTTCATCACCACCATCGAGCCTTTGATCATCTTGAGAACACCATCTCGAACAGATATCACCAGACCCAATGCTTCCAAAGCACCAACAGAGATTAAGTTTCTCTTCAATTGAGGTACATACCTCACTTCCTTCAGTTCCTTTACCATCCCATCAAACATCTTGATTTGGATTGTACCTACACCCTCCATGATACATGGATGATCATCGCCCATAACGACTGAACACCCCTCCAGCTTCTCAAAGCTAGAAAATTAATCCCGATTAGGGCACAGATGGTATGTAGCACCAGTATCCAAAATCCACTCATTTTCTCCTGAGTAGCCAACGATGGGAGTAGTGACTGAGAATGAGAAAACTGACGAGTCCGAGTCTGATCCATCTGCTTGTGAAGTACTGCTCTGAGTACTGACCACCTTTGCAAGATTTATCTCAGTCTTAGACTCCTTCTTCTTCCCTTTAGCCTTTGGACAGTCTACTTTCTAGTGCCCTAATTCTCTGCAGAAGGCACACTGGTTCTTCTTCAGATCCCTATAACCCGGCCTAGACTTCGATCTCCCTCTATCATCTTTGCCCTTTCTATATGAACCCCTGCCTCTTACTGCTAAGCGCCTCTGCTGATGAGCTAGACTGAGAAGGGTGTCTCTCATTTCTCCTCGTCTCATAATTTTCCAAAGCAGACGACACTTCATGATAGTCAAGAGTCTATCTACCATTTATGAAGGTTAAGGTGAACGTCTCATACTCTTTCGCAGGGAGAGAGTTCAAGAGGATTACCGCCTTGTCTTCTTCATCTATCTTGATATCCACATTGACCAAATCCGTAAGAAGCTTCGTGTAGCGATTTAGATGTTCATTTACGGAGCATCCCTTCTTCATCTGAAACCCGTACAACTTGCTCTTCAGCTGTAATCTCGATTCAATACTCTTGGTCAGATATTTCCTTTCAAGGATCTCCCACAACTGCCTCGTACATGTCTCGTGTAACACAAGATATTTGATGTCTTGTGTTAGACACGATCTAATCAAGTCACACGCAGATCGGTTCATCTTCTCCCACTCTTCTTCAGTAGTTGTGCTTCGCTTCTTCTCCAGAAATAGAGTATCTTCGAGGTTAGATGCATTCAGGGCATCCATCACCTCGCATCTCCACATGCCAAAATTGTTAGTGCCGTTAAACTTCACCACGTCAATCCTCGGATGAGCATTCATGGTCCTCACTGATGTACTTTCTTCTGCCATCTCTCTAACTGGATCCTCTATGTAATGCGAAAATACCAAACGGAGATAGATAAGCAACTCTGATAAAAATCAGATTTTTACCTTCTCACAAAACCCTAGATGAGTTCCTGACCAGATCTACTCCTCTAATGATTCCTTGAGCACTCCTCGCGCTATTCTTAGCACGAACAGTCCCAACGCTGATCTGAGATCGACACACGATCTCCACCAAATCAGCAACCGATGCCCTCCGAATCTCCAGATAATCCCACGACGAACCTGGGATGCTCTGATATCACTTGTTGTGCGCCGAACAACAACCACGTAGAGGAAACCCTAGATCTCAAATGCAAAAGAACAATACCACCAACAGCAAATAACACACAAGCACAGAGAAGAACACAAAACCAGGTTTAACGAGGTTCGGTCAATTTCGCTTACATTCTCGGGGCAAGGAAGAGAGTTTCTATTGATTTTTTGTGAATCAAGACAATTTTTCAGCATTCATAATGAAGAGGGCTCTGCCTCTTTCATATACACCCCACAAAATCCTAGAAATCCGCTCATCACTTAAACAGATTTCTAATTCAGCACTTTCCCAAAACAGCCCGACCCGACCGGTCGGTCGACCGACCATAGGCACCGGTCAACCGTGCCGGACCGAGAGTTAGGCACTTTCAGTCAGTCGACTGGGCCGGTCGATCGCTATGCCCCGTGCATGTCCCCGTGCATGTCTGTGCACGACGGTCGACCGGACCGGTCGACCGTTCTGCTGCTTCTGCCGACGGTCGACCGGACCGGTCGACCGTTCTCCTGCTGTTGCTGCTGATTCCTTTGGCTGCTGTGCTGATTCCTTTGGCGATGACATCGTCGACTTCCTCTCTCTTCCTACAATTACTTGAACAGAATCTGTTCTATAGGCTCGTACAATTGTATCCTTGAGTTCTAAGGAGACAGGCAACACAGTCTGGTGGATGATGATGAAAAACACCTAGAGGGGGGGTGAATATGTGTAAATGCTAATCTAGGAACTAAATGCGGAAGCTTAAACAATTTTGCAACACACTTAATACAACCAACAAGTGTAGCTGAATTCCCCGTGAAGGGCTCTGGACTAACTCCTCTTGATCCCCTAGATAAGGGTTGAGGTGCTATATGAAGCTCTTGTGGTTAAGTATAAGTGAGGCACACACAAACAAGCCAAGCATATAATGAATAAGCAATATGAATCAATGTTCAACACAAGCAAATATGATATGATGATATGAATGATGCTTTGCACAAATAAAAGAGAGAGGGTTAAGAGACAATGGATCAAACGCAAACACAAAGATATGTTTCGAAGTTCGAGCCCCTAGCTCTACTCCCCGCCTTCACCGAGAAGGATTTCTAATCCACTATACTCCCACCGAGGGAACCTCCACCGAGGAGGATTTGTTACAACAATAGGAGTACCGAACTCCTCTCTCAAACACCACCTCACAACCGAGGGGTAGGCCCGTAGCCAGACAACCAACACCTCTACCGAAGAGGGTTACAAACCAAACTCCACCTCTCATTAGAGGGAGCAAACCACAATCTCAACTTCTACCAAAGAGGGAGCAAACCAATCACCCGATCAACCTCTACCAAAGAGGGATACAACAAAAGTAAGGGTGTTTACAACTTGGAGGCTACAACAACCTCAAACAATCTCTTTTTCCACAAACAAAGATCCTAATAGATTAGGATAGAAGATAAGCTCAAGTGTGAAAAATAAAGTGTTTTGATCAAAGAAAAACTCTTGGGAAAAATACCAAATGAATATAGAATTTTAGATCAAGACAAATTCCCAAAAACCTAATTTCTTTGAAATAAACAAAACACTTTAAAACAAATAGATGAATCTTTTTGGCACTTAAACTCTTTTGAAAACTTGTTTAAAACAATAGAGAAAGTCGGGAAATTTTGGCTCTAAAAATCTTAGTTAAAACCCCCCAAGAAATGGGGTATTTATAAGCCAAACAGAAAACTAGCCGTTGGGCTGATCTGTCAGCCTGACAGGCCTGCGGTTGACAGCCCGGTCGACCGCCAACAGTCCCAAATATGACCGTTGGGGCATCCCGGTCGACCGCCCAGATACAGAGAGCAAAGCTCTCTGGTCCGGTCGACCGGCCCATTGCCTGGCCAGACGTGCACAGACCTGTGCACGTTGGTCGACCGACCGGTCGACCGGCTCTGGCATGCGGTCGACCGACCCGGTCGACCACCAAAGCCTGGCAGCCAATTTCTGGGTCAGAAAATCAGGTTAAAAATATTTCTAATAAATCTCATAAATCTTGTAAAAAATCCCCAAAAATAGTTTTATCATTTTGCATTGATATATAAACATATGATAAAAATTTTAACTCAAATATCAAGCAATTTGAACTATTTTTGTGTCTTAACATTTTTACCAAAAACCAAAACTGTATTTTATCAAACTTTGATTTTTCAATACATGAATAGGATAGTCAAAATAAGTTTGTCTAAGTCATGTAAGCATGTATGTATATAGTGCACATCTAATATACATAAAAATAAAGTAAACTTGTTTTGATCAATCTATTCATGAAAACCAAATCCAAACATAAAACGTGTGTGTTGTGCACTTGAGCATATCAACTATTCTAAGCTTTACACATGGATCTAAAACACACTAAACTAAACTATGATACCTAAGTCTTCTTGATGATCTTCATCTTCAAGTCGACTCGATCCAAACCGTGATCCACGAGCTAGGCTATGTATGATCTTGATGCTCGGGCCCTGGAATCACCAAGTGAAAGCTTCCAAACTCCTCTTTTTGAAGCAATCACCAACTAATATCTTGTTACATGATCTGAAACTAAAATCACAAGATTATTATTAAACATAACTATATGAGTTAATCATCATCAAAACTAGAGAGGAAGGCCTCCGGGCCAACAGATGACACGTTGCCTCTTGCCCAGAGCGTGATTGACTTGACTGACGGTTGTGGTCTAAATTCATAGATCAACAGTGTAGTGTAGAGGACCGTTCTCAAGTTGGCATCTTGTGCCTTCTGAAATGGGCTCTAGGTTGTCTGACAGACCCCTTCCTCCCAAAAAAAATTTTATCCCTTTTTTTGGGTTAACTTTAATTTCAATTATCATTCTAATGTTCCATTTTCACTACCATTATTATATCAGTGGAAGATCATTAATCGTCTTATGACAAAAAATGTTGAATGCCTCTGCTTCAGCATAGCGTGTGATGGGTTTGTAGAAATGCCCAGCATAGTTTTTTTTCCCTGGAAGATATTTCTGGCTAATTTCAATTTAATGTGATGCATTATTATGTCAATGGATAGATCATTATTTATTACTTGTCTTGCATCAAGATGTTAATGCCTCTCCTTCAGAATAGCCGTGTGATGTGTTTGTAGAAATGCCCAGCTCAAAATTCCTCTACAGACTTGAAAATTCTCAGTTCTATAACCTTACCTTCTTTTTACATGCATATTCTCATCTATGGAATTTTTATTTTTTTAGTGAATAAACCAATGATTAATAATATGGCTCTGTTGGTCAATGTACATTGCAATGTCTAAACAAATCAATTTTGTTAGCCCTATGCCGGGTATGCTACCAGTCGACCACTAAGCTTTGTTTGTGAGGGTATGGAGGAATCAATTTTGGCTGTAGAGAGGAGTATTACGTGAAAGAAGATTAGTGCTAGAGGCCCTTCCTCTTATTCTTTTTTAGATAATGTCATTTGGTATGTAGCCTTTGTTGCTTCTTAGATGTTGTTGTGGTTTTCATAGTATTAGTACCACTTTTCCCTCTCCATATATCATTTTATTACAGAATTAACGAAATGTTGGATCTTAGCATTGTTGATTTGTTTCATAATATGCAATGCAATCTCTTTATTGTTGTACATGATGGTAGATATTTGCAGAAATGTTCAGTTCAAATTTCCTGAACTGAAAGTTCACAAGTTTTCAATACTACAATTTCATTAGCTTGAACTGGTTATCAAGAATTATAGAAAGAACAACTAAATAATTGAGGAAGCTAGTAGGCTTGAAATATTTTGATACTCATTTGATAGATATTCATTATTATGATAGGGACATTACTGTGCTGATTATGTTCTAGTTCTTTGGGAGAAGAGTTTTCCGAACTGCTTGGTACTTCGACTTTAAATAGATAACAATACCTGGTCTTGGACATTGTCAGTTTTATGCATTCACTGGTGTCACATGCTTTCCAAGTGGAAATTGCATTCTAACTGTAGTGGTAAATATCTGACTCATGTTGAGAATCTTGAGATCACGTCACGTATCTTGCCGCCCAGAAGCGCCCTAAGTAGGGGTGCCATCGGATCAGATACCGATCGAATATTGTCTTTACCATCTTCGTATCCGAACCCAATCTTCAAATACGGATACAAATACGGATACTGGCGGATGTGAAAAAATGGTATCCATATCCGCCAAATCGGATATCGGATATGCATCGGATATTAGCGGATCGGATGCAGATACTAATCGGATATGTAGAAATGGTATGGTTAAGGATAAACTAAACAAATATACTTATATTACTTTTTATCTCATCTACAACAATATTAAATGTGATACATACTATAAATATTATTATGTACATATCAATACTTTCACCGTATCCATTATCATTCAGCTTCTATAACAATAGATTATATGACTTCCGGTGCTAAATATCGATTCGAATGTCACGGTTGATGTCGAAATACTCAAAATCTCTCACGCTACTCTTACAAGAATCGAATACTTTCCACTATTACTTTTTCACCAACTCAAAATATCAAAATCTAATGTTTAATGAAGAATAGTCTCTTCTATATGGATATCATTATCAAGTTTTCAACATTCAGATATCAGATCGGGTACGAATAGGATATAGTTTTTATCATATTCGTATCCGCATCTAACTTTCGAATATGGATACGGATACGAATATTAACGGATGTGAAAAATAATATACGTATCTGGATTGGAGGCGGATGCGGATATCCGCGGATACCCAACCGGGCCCAAAGAGGAAGCTTCGGGTCTTATCCTGAGCCCACGTTACTCTGATACCACTTATCTAGAACCTCAACTCAACCAGAACTGTGCAGTTCTCCGGAGATTCCAGTGATCGATGCAAGGACTAACTCCGGAACCACTCCGGACTCCGACACGAAGACCCTTCGAAGCCTGCCGCTCCTGCACAGGTGACAGCTGGACGGCATGATCTACGCGATTCGTGAATTCAGTCATGCTGCCAGATCATTCCCACATTCAAAACGTTACAACGCCCCTACATCAATGCAGGCTGTTATAGATAATGTCAGATATCTCTGTATGGTTATCCCAACAATCAAGCAGCGAGATCTAGGCGGTTATGGAAAAAATCACAATGTGCTAATCGTGCAGTTGCTGAAATTTGAAAACCCACGCGTGCATTAACGCTGAGACATGTATTAATACGCATCCATCTCCACCTGAAAAGAGATTAGCTTCTCATTACCATCAAAATATAATGTTCACAAGTGTTTCCTACTTTTCTTCAAACAAGAATACTTATTCTCACGCCTGAGGGTTTTCGGCGGACACCACACCGGTACTCCTGACTTGATAAATATTCTTTTTATTCAATGTTCTTCACAAGATCAATGAGGAGTGTCCAATTGTCTGTAATGAAAAATGTCCACTACACGAACATACATTAACAAATTAATTAAGTATTATGATATAATATTGGAATTAAATTTAACTTACATTAATAAATTTAATTGTTTTTGGACTTGGTTTATCGCCAGACCCGTGCTTGATGAATAATGAAAGTGAACTTTTTTCCCTCTTAAATCTAGCTCTTAAATCTAATGAAATTTATATATATATATATATTTGAGTTCAGTTCATTTGTGCGAGCCATAGACAAAGACACATATTTTAAAGTGGCCAACAGAAAAGGACCACACCAACTTGAGCCGATCACGGTTCCGAAAGCGGACCCGTATAGAGTGGTTCCGGTTCTGGAACCGGATCAGTTATGGCTCAGGTTCCGGAACCGGGTGGATTCGGTTCCGGGACCGGATCCACTCAGTTTTTTTAATCTGTTTTTATAATAGTTAAAAAATAGAATATTAAAAATTAAATAATTAAATTTCAACATAATTATTTTCAATTATTACTAATTTAATATCTAAAGAAATATAACAAAATAATTAAAAAATAAAAACGGGCTTTAACTTAATCCTTACCATAATTAAGTTGCCTACATATGCTCTTGGGATTTAGAGGAATTAAAACCCACGTAGTTCTCTTACTTCATTCCCCTTACCTCAAGTCACTTCCTTACATTTCGGTGGTTGTCATTTTCATAAAGTCTTCATTTGTTACCGTACAATTTATTATTGTCTTAACGTTGCTTTTGTTCAATCATCATGACATGCTTGAGCCTCCACTGACTCGGAGGATGTACTCGAGAGAGATTATGGAGAAGATTTTTTAGAGAATTATGAAGATAAATTTTGTAAAGAGATTTTGTAGAGGGATTTCGTTGGAGGAGAACGAGAGAAATTAAGTCTTATTTATAAATTTTAGAAAATATATAAAAAAATCTAAAAAATAAAAAAATAATCTCTTTTTACTCTCTCTCTCTCTCCCCCCTACTCTCCTCCCCTCCAACGGTCCAATTTTGGACCGTTGAAGAGGAGAGAGGAGAGCCTGAGAGGGGTCAGGCCCGCCCAAGGAAAAAATCCTAACTAAAAGACCAGGCCCACCTGGCCGGCTGGCTCAGGGGCCGAATGACCCATACAAAAAAAAAATTTAAACCGGTTCAGAACCAGAACCATCGGTTCCCGATTCTGAAGTTCAGAAATTGGAACCGACCGAGAGGTTCCAGTTCGGTCTGGAACCGCAGAACCAACAGTCCAGGCCGATTCTAGTTCCAGTTCTAGAGGGAGGGTTCGCGGTTCAGTTCGCGGTTCGATCGAACCAGGATCGGGTCTAACACCAACAATAGAAATTTCTTTAATGGAAGGAAAAGCATCTCTTACCAATAAAAGAATATTTCTTATTGGTAAGAATGCCTAAGTATGCCAATCTCATTGGTCACGTTAAAGTATGTGTGTTTGGCTTACATACATAAACTGAACCCTCTATTTTCTTGGATGCTTGAGCCTCCACTGACTCGGGGGATGTACTCGAGAGAGATTATGGAGAAGATTTTTCAGAGAATTATGAAGAGAAATTTGTAGAGAGATTTTGTAGAGGGATTTCGTTGGAGGAGAATGAGAGAAATTATGTCTTATTTATAAATTATAGATAATATATTAAAAAACAAAAAATCAAAAAAATAACAAAATAATCTCTTTTTACTCTCTCTCTCCCCCTCCTCTCCTCCCCCCAACGGTCCAATTTTGGACCGTTGAAGAGGAGAGAGGAGAGCCTGAGAGGGGTCAGGCCAAGAAAAAAAATCCTAACTAAACGAATGACCCATACAAAAAAATAAAAAATAAAATAAACCGGTTCGGAACTAGAACCATCGGTTCCCGGTTCTGTAGTTCAGAAATTGGAACTGACCGGGAGGTTCTAGCTCGGTCTGAAACCGCAAAACCGACAGCCCGGGCCGGTTCTAATTCTAGTTCTAGAGGGAGGGTTCGCGGTTCAGTTCGCAGTTCGACCGAACCAGGATCGGGTTTAACACCAACAATAGAAATTTCTTTATGGAAAGAAAAGCATCTCTTACCAATAAAAAAATATTTCTTATTGGTAAGAATGCCAATGTATGCCAATCTCATTGGTCACGTTAAAGTATGTGTGTTTGACTCACATACATAAACTGAACCCTCTATTTTCTTGGTTATTAATGGAAATTGATAATAACTAGGAGTTCTTTGTAGGTATTTGTTGTTTAAAAACTTTAACTAGAACTTGAATATCTATTTTTGGTTTAGTTCACTTGTATGAGCCACACACAAATACAAATGCTTTAAGGTAACCAATAGAAAGCACCATATATATATAAGCAATAAAATTTTTATTTTATGACAAGCAAAGCTTCTCTTACAAATAAAAGAACATTTCTTATAAAGTGGAACTATATCATTGACCCCCTTAAAATATGTGTAAGGTCAAACAGAAACTGAACCCGCTATTTTTTTAGTTACTAATGGAAATTGCTCAAAGCAAATAGTATTTTGTAGGAGAATTTGTAGAGAGGGAGCTCTTCCTTGGCTATTGCCTTTTGGTGAATCTTCTCTCTCTGACTATGTGGTTATTGGTTGCTAGAAAATGGCAAATATTTTATGGTACCCATTAGATTATCAGAGAAGATTACTGTTGACACTCTAAAAAAAAAAAAAAAAAACTCCTGGGTAGCACTTCAACCGGTCTGAACGACGTCTACACTTGACGACATTTACAAAAGTCAGAGTCATGGACGAGCTGATGACATGGCTTATGCCCACTTCAGAGAGCAAAGCAGGCCTATAAAGTTAGGTCTGATCAAACACCTAGCTTCGCGTGAGCCCAAAAGAGAGCTAGCTTCGCTTATAGCCTTCTTAAAAGGCCGAAGGCAAGAGCTTCGCACGAAGCTTCAATCAGCCCCGCTGAGGGCTAAATTAGCTTCGCTGGAAGCTTTCTCACCAACTTCACTGGAAGTGTGGTCCAACTCTGCTCTAGGCTAACTTGCTAGCTTCGCTTAAAGCTTCACCTAAGTCATCAAATGAACTATCTTCTAGCCTCACTTGAAGCCTTGAATATAGCTTCGCCTGAAGCTTTTAAGATGAACTTCGCATGAAACTCTTACTTAGCTCCGCAGCGAGCTTTTCAAGGCCATCAGTAGACCGTTACAAAATCTCACGAGGAATTAATGATGAACCTCACTGCTTTAGTGGGGCTAATGCGAGTTTAAGTGGGAGGTTACACCCACCCACTTCGTTCCACATTAAGTGGAGACAATTAAGCCACAATCACTATTAATAGCTCTCGCGAACCTCCTAGCTTCGTCTGAGCTTGCATTTAGCCTCGCGGTAAGGCTATTTCGAGCCTTGCGCAGATCTAATAGACTGATTCAGTCTTGCTGAATTCAAGAGGGCAATGACACCAATATTTTGCTATAAATAGCCCCTTGTGAGAGAGAAGAAGGGCTGAAGAATTTGAAGAGATCTAAGAGACCTAAAGCCAAAGCGCCCTCTTGCTTTTACGCTTCCAATACCCCAGAGATTCCACTCTCTTTCATTTAGGGTCCCAACACGCCTTCTATCTTCAGAAGATTTTCAGAGCCAAGCGAGAAGGAAATTCTTTCGAGAAGCCTTAACACCCGACCGATTGCATCGTCAACAGGATAAAGTGACCGTGCGCTGATCAGATTCCCACCGACATATTTCCCGAGAATCTCAGAGGAGATTTACTTGTAATTTCGCTCCTCTATTCTTTTCTTTGTAAGTTTTCCACGATCAATTTCTATGGAAAACAATTACTATTAAGTAGAAGATGGATTCAATCATTTTATTATTTCAAGTTATAGATAAAGTTATAACAAAACATAGAGAAGGTGTCCATTGAATCTCATGATCAAGGTGCAGTTTTATGGTGAAAAATTACTAGTCTCTAAAACCAGGATTGCACTAGGCTGCAAAATATGAAATTAGGTTAATTTGGGTAATTGTGAAAAAACAATGTCTACATGGCTGTACTATATTCTGTTCTAAGAAAATTGATTAGTGCGTTGTGGTCATCTTTTTTTTTTTTTTTTTTTTTTTTTTTTTGCACTTTCAGGCAAAATGGGTGATTTCGATATTGCAATATTGCCTAATTGATCAATATTTTTATTTCAGGTGGTGGTATTTCGGACTAGTCATTTGCAATATTATGCTAGATTGTGAAGCCCTTGCTTTTGAAGTGAGGATGTTTGCTCTCCTTCGTTCTGGTTATTATGTTCATGTGTCGGAGGAATTCTGAAATTCTAATAGCCATGACTGCACGGATTGTCTACATCTTTTTTCTCCAACACCCCTTACCAGGATGACTCTGCAGAGCATCTTGACAAGTTCTTGACTTAACATGTAAACAGTAAATGACCAGACCGAGTATCTGATCATACCTCAATGTATTTTCAACTTGTTTCAACTGATAGTCTTCATGAGGAGCTACTGTCTGCAGCTTTGGCCCTCGGGCTTTGTATTCTATGCATAAAATCGGCACAGCTTCTGTATGGCAGTTCTTTACCATTTTCTTCCTTTGAAATTCAATGGTATTCAGTATTAGAAAGCTTGTTAAGCCCTCTGATGCAATTCGTAACCTGGCAGTAATGCGGTCTGCTTGCTTCCATATGAGACTGTAATTTGCGCTTGTCAACATGTAAAACATAATCTATTATACGGGGAATTATTATCAGCATAGTGCCCAGAGCTGCTTTGTGTCAGTATTTCCCCATATTTCTGCACGTTATCTCCAGAGCATTTGTAAGCCTGGCTTCAACAACTGGAACTTCAACATGTCTCGCAATATAAGCTCTTCAGCTTCATGAAGTAGAATTTGTTGAACCAGTTTTATCCACGGTTTCATAGAGAAAAGCTTGGATTATGGAAACAAACTTAGTAGCAAGATCTTATATAAGTTTCATAACTCGGGGCTGAATTTTAACGGTTGAAGTGGATCCTTATTGGTTTAGATTTTCCTCAATATTTCAACATCTTTTTCCCTTCATTGACACTGCCTCAAGTATGGGATTACATTTAGTGTTGGTGTCCGTCTGTGTTTCATTAAAATAAAAATGAACTTCAGTTCTTGTTGGCTCGGCATATCCTGGCTGACTGAATTCCTTTTTTAAGGTCTCCTCTTGATTTGGATCTCCCTTGTGAATAAGTAATTTAAACTAAGAAACAGAAAACAATTCAGTTCATTCTGTATTCCAGTAAACCTAATCACTCAACGGAGCCCTTCTGGAGAGAACGCCTTGTTGTTTGCGTTTAGTACCACATCGGAAGCATACTTCTACTTAGTGCCTTTGAATTAATCTTGCCCACTTGTATGGGCACGACCTTACTTGAACAGGATCTGTTCTATAGCTTCGTACAACTGTATCCTTGAGTTCTAAGGAGACAGGCAACACAGTCTGGTGGATGACACGTAGCCTCTTGCCTCGAGCGTGATTGACGGTTGTGATCTAAATTCATAGATCCACACACTGTAGAGGATCGTTCTCAGTTGGCCTCTGTTTGCTGAGCACCCTCTGAGATGGGCTTGAGGTTGTCTGACAGACTTCCCACTCTTTTGCACTTTTTTTTTTGGTAACTTTAATTTCAATTTTCATTCTACAATTTTCATTCTAGTTTCAAATATTCCTGTTTCACTACCGTTATTTATTGTATCAAAGGAAGATCATTAATCCTCTCGTACCAAAAATGTGGAATGCCTCTACTTCAGTACAGCGTGTGTTGTGTTTGTAGAAATGCGAAGCTTAGTTTTCCCTTGGGAGATATTTTTTGGGTAATTTCAATTTCCGTGTGATGCAGTATTATATTAATGGATGGATCATTATTCATTTCTCGTCTCGTATCACAAAATGTTAAATGCCTCTCCTTCAGTGTAGCATGTGATGTGTCTGTCTGTAAAAATGCCCAGCTTAGTTTTTCCTCTTGGAATTTTTTTTTTGGGTAATTTTAATTTCATTGTGATGTATTTCTAGAAGTATACTATGTAGGAAGTGCTAACTTACTTTTTCTCTGTGGATGTCATGTTTAGAATTTTCAGTTTTTTAACTCCTTTACAGGGCTGTTTGGATTCAAGGAAGTGGGCGGAAGTAAGAAAATAGGGAAGTGTCATTTCTCACTTTCATATCTATCTAAACACCGAAAAATGAAAATGAGAAAACCTTTTTCTTTTTTCTCTTTTCCCTTTTACACAACCATTTCCTCACTCCCCAGGTGTTACAATTAATTTTGTGACCATGTAAATCTCATTTGTAATAAGTTGCAACTCAAAACAGTTAATTTTGTGATCATGTAAATCTCACTTGCATTCTAATTACGGTCTAATTTTTATTTTTCTTAATTAAGTTTATTTTAATATTATTTTGCGGCCAACTTTGTGTTCTACTTTTTCACTTTCGCTTTCACGTTACCATCTAAGCACCGGAAAAGACATAACAGTTTCCAAATCATACTTCCCAACAATATTCAAATACCGTAAAACTTACTAATTAATTTTCAAGTTCCAAAGGAAACTAATACTACTACCTCACTTCCATTCCTAACCAAACAGCCTCACTTCTTCACTTCCACTCCTAACCAAACAGCCCTGTAGGTTGTTGTTCACATTCGGTAACAGCTTGCCAGTGTTCATTCAGGTCAGGAACCCCTGCAATAGGCAGCTACCTCATGGAACTGAAGAACACTACTCTCATCCCTCTCCCGAAGTATCTACTATTTGTATTCGTGCTCCTTAAGTCAAGTAATCTTATATTTTAATATACTTTCATGTATGACATTTTAAATTTGTTCTTACTGTGAAGAAGCTACTGATCAAGAGTTACATTTTTCTCAGTCTAAATTTCTCGGCCTAAACATATGCATCCTGTTGACTCAATAAATGTTGATACACTACTACTAAGCTTTTTTTGTTGGGTGTGAGAAATTAATTTTGTCTGAAGAGACTCTAATTTCTTAAGCAGCAATTGTAGAGAAAACCAGGCAGCATTCACTTGAAACTTTGAGATAGGCAAAAGTGGTTGCATTAGACGATCTATGATAGGGATTGGTACGGCACTTGCCAGTCAAGTGTATTACTTAAACTGCTGTTGATGGCAAGCACCACCAAGTTAATGAACGACAATATGAATTCTAAACTTTTTGCTTTGTTTCGGGCATACTAATTGGTTCTTCAATCAAGATCAAAGAGTTAGCTCAAGTGCATTTTCTTATATGTGATAAATGATGGAATATAAGCCAACTTGCCTGCAGTATTTTGCGCTATGATCTTACAATCACAACCCAATATTTTAAGTACTTAGTGTTAATATAGCCGTTATAATGAACTATGCTGGTTTATTATGGATGAACTTTTTATTTTACTTTTGCAGGAGTAGTTTTTATTTATACGTTTCATTTGAAACTTGTTTGATCATTTTCATATTTCCAAGTTTGTGGCTGGTAATATAAGAAGCCAGTCTTAGTAGAGTGTCATCATGAATAGGGCAGAAATTATATTTCTAATTTGGAAGGTCAACAAAGATGAGTTGGAAGTTGCCTAAGTTGATTAGATTTATGTAGTTAGTAAGGCTGCTTTTTCTCAGTGAGGACTAAACCAATTCCTGCTTCATTGCCATGTTGATAGAGGAGGAAGAAGAGGTTAAAGAAGGAATAAGAGGTTATCGTGGAGTGTTCATGTAGGACATCTGCCTTTGGAACTAAGCTTGAGTCATCAAATGCTTCCATAAATAGTTCATAATCTTATGTTGGTTGAAGTGTTTGTAGCCACTTCTTGTGTCACTACTTCATTAGACTCCCACTTATCCTGTAGCAATCTGTATGTCAGAAATCGTTTGCTTTGAGCCTCCCGTTTGACATGATGATGTATTTTTGAAAGAGATATGCAAAGGAAATGAATCTAAGATGAAAATGGAAATTGTTGGTCAATCTCATTAATTTTCAAATAATTTGGATGGTTGTCATCACAAAAAAGGGAAAATGATAAAAGTTTGAGATGGATGTGAACCCTAAAGTCATTGCATTTGTCTTTTCTAGAAATATAATTGGTATTGTCTCTCCCGAGATGCAAATTTTAGTTTTTTCGACAGGTAATGAGGCCAGATGCCAATTCACCATGTATTTTTTGTTCGAGAATCATAAATGGACCATTCTGAAAGACATCACGGATTGTTCTTTTAATCAGTCCCTTGACTTTAAAAGCTTGCCGTTAATATCAATTCTTGTAAAGAAACAAAACAAAATATATGCTCATTAACTTGTGTAGTAATATTTTAAGCAATCACTTGACACTTAATATACAGCATGATTGTGATGTTTGTAGCTGGTAAAGCATTCAGTAGAGTAATCATCAAGACTATTGCATAAATTATGATTTTGCAATTTGTGGCATCAAATCGGTTTATTATAATTATATAGTTAATAAAGTTTTCCTACTCATTGACAATTAAGCTAATTCCTATTCGTTACCATGTTGATATAGATGGTAGAAGAAGTTATCATTGCATGCTGATGTTGAATATGCACTTTAATGTAAGTTTGATGCAGCAAATTTTGTAGTTCATTTGAGCTTGATCATGCTTATAGGGTGTCACATCCTGCGAGAAACAATGGACCTGAAGTAATTTTAAATTCCATGGCCTCAATTGCATTCGTTTCTCCAGGTTAAGTAGCAATGCACTTATAAAATACAAAATGCTTGAGGAAAACCCCACAATAGAGATGGGGATATCATTCTCTAACTTAATAATTTTACATTGCAGAGAGATTACTGCTAAAAGTTTTCCATTGTTAACATAAAACATGCTAGTGACATAAACATTTGTTGTAAGAATTAAAGGCTTCAAGGTGATCTACACGCCAAAACCTCTGTGAACCACATTTGTACTGAGGTGTTTGATAGGTTTTCATACCATAAATTACTTTAGATGAAATTTCTGCTATCAAGGTTTAAGGTGCTTTCCTGTAATGAAAATATAAACAAGATGATAATAAATCGATTGATTAATATATAATATGTTCAGTTGATAAATAGATTTTGTTTCTTCAAACAAAGGCTGAGAAAGTGTAGAGGATAAACTATAGAAATTGACCCTTACCGGAAAACACCTGAAAAGACACCAACTTGGAAAATCTGCACTGAAACAAATCTGAGCCACAAACAAATGTTCATGCTTGGAGAATCATTCCTTTCATCATATCCCTTCATATGAATTCTGTTCTGGATTTTCTCTAGGGTTTCTGTGACTTGTTAGCTCGGCATCACGGAGACCCCCTATGATTTGCCCAGTTATCCATTTCTTCTTGCTAGCTAAATTATTCATTTAAGATTCTGTCAATTAAAGTGTTTACAGCATCTTTTTCTGTCAGTGCATTGCTAAACTTCACATAATAATCTAGAACTTAATCAAACATTTTCTCTGAGGCTATCATTTATTATAGGCAGTATGTGTCAATAAAGAAAACAAGCATTTCTGAACCTTGTGATTGGCAAACTGAAGTATATTAGAAAAATTCTACGGCTGAGGGTCTACTTGCGTTGGTTCCTTAATTAAGATTAGTTTCTAGTCTGACGCAAAACCCTTGGCGGGACATCAACCCACCGTGTGTGTTTCATGTGGATCTTGTAATCACATCAGAGAATTTTAAATACTTAATGCTATTATATCTGCCGTCACAATTGTCTATGCGGGATTACAAAGATGGCTTCTATTATCACTTCTGTAAAATAAACTTGTCTGAGCAATCACATGAAACTAAGATGCAATATATTTGTGTTCATCTTTCTATGTTTTTGCGTGGTTAAAAGAAACATGGGAAATTAATCATAGTGTTGAAGGCGGGGACGTAGAGCAAGTGTGCTCGAACCTCGAAACAAATCTTCCGTGTTTGCGATTGCTCTCTCTATCTCTTACTTGTTTATATCTTGCATGCTTATATTGCTTTCATCTTTATATGCTTGATATATATATTTGTGCTCATATTGTTATATGCTTGGGGATTGTTTGCTAACACTTGTATTCAGCTAGGAGAGCCAAAGCGGCACCTCAACTCTTATCTGGAGAAATCTTGAGGAGTTAGTTCAGAGCCCTTCACGGGGAATCCTGCTACACTCTTGTATTATACTTGGTGTTTTACTTAAGAAGTTTTAGTTTGCATAAATAGTTTTATTCCGCATTAATTGACCATTAGATCAGCTAGTCACCTATTCACCCCCTCTAGGTGATTACAATATCTCTGTATAGTTATCCCAATAATCAAGCAGTGGGATCTAGGCGGTTATGGAAAAAATTACAATGTTCCAATCCTGTTGTTGTTGAAATTCGAAAAGCCCACTCGTGCATTAACGACTGAGACATGTATTAATACACATCCATCTCTATCTGAAAAGAGGTTAGCTTCTCATTACCATCAAAATACAATGTTCACAAGTATTTCCTACTTTTATTCAAATAAGGATACTAATTCTCACGTCTGAGGGATTTTGACGGACACCACATCGGTGCTCCTGACTTGATAGGTATTCTTTTTCTTCGATGTTCTTGACAGGATCAATCAGGAGTGTCCAACTGTCTGTAATGAAAAATCTCCATCACACGAACATTCATTAACAAATTAATTAAGTATTATGATATAATATTGGAATTAAATTTAACTTACATTAAAAAATTTAATTGTTTTTGGACTTGATTTATCGCCAGACCCATGCTTGATGAATAATGAAAGTGACTCCCCCCCCCCTCTTAAATCTAACTCTTAAATCTAATGAAACTTATATATATATATATATATATATATATATATATATATATATATATATATATATATATTTGAGTTCAGTTCATTTGTGCGAGCCATAGACAAAGACACATATTTTAAAGTGGCCAACAAAAAAGGACCACACCAACTAGAACTGACCGTTGTTCCGAAACTACACCTATAAAGTATGGTTCCGGTTCTGGAACCGGATCAGTTTCGGTTCAGGTTCCAGAACCGGGTGGATCCGGTTCCAGAACCGGATCCACTCAATTTTTTAATCCATTTTTTATAATAGTTAAAAAATAGAATATTAAAAAATTAAATAATTAAATTTTAACATAATTATTTTCAATTATTACTAATTTAATATCTAAAGAAATATAACAAAATAAATAAAAAAATTAAAAATGGGCTTGAACTTAATCCTTACCATAATTAAGTTGCCTACGTGTGCTCTTGGGGTTTAGAGGAATCAAAACCGACGTAGTTCTCTTACTTCATTTCACTTACTTTATCTCAAGTCACTTCCTTATATTTCGATGGTCGTCATTTTCATAAAATCTTCACTTTGTTCTCGCACGATTTATTATTGTCTTAACTCTGCTTTTGTTCAATCATCAAGACATGCTTGAGCCTCTACTGACTCGGGGGATGTGCTCGATAGAGATTATGGAGAATTTTTTTTTAAAGAATTATGAAGAAAAATTTTGTAAAGAGATTTTGTTGAGGGATTTCGTTGGAGGAGAATGAGAGAAACTAAGTCTTATTTATAAATTATAAATAATATATAAAAACAAAAAATCTAAAAAAATTAAAAAAATAATCCGTCTTTACTCTCTCTCTCTCCAACGGTCCAATTTTCGACTGCTGGAGAGGAGAGAGGAGAGCTTGAGAGGCGTCATGCCTTCCCAGGAAAAAAATCCTAGCTAAAATACCAGGCCCACCTGTTGGCCCAGAGGCCTTCCACTCTAGTTTTGATGATGATTAACTCATGTAGTTATGTTTACTAATAATCTTGTGATTTTAGTTTCAGATCATTAATCAAGATATTAGTTGGTGATCGCTTCAACAAGATGAGTTTTGAAGCCTTCACATGGTGATTCCAGAGCCCGAGCATCAAGATCATACCTTGCACTCGTCAGAGTCTCGCTCGTGGATCACGTTTTGGATCGGGTCGACTTGAAGATGGAAGATCGTCAAGAAGACTTAGGTATCCATAGTTTAGTGTGTTTAGATCCATTTGTAAAGATAAGAATAATTGATATGCTCAAGTGCACTACACACACACGTTTTATGTTTTGGATATTGGTTTTTCGGTTTTTAGTTTAACCGATATTTGTTTTCATGAATAGTAGATCAAAACAAGTTTACTTTGTTTTTATGTATATTAGATGTGCTCTATATACATACATGCTTACATGACTTATACAAACTTAGTTTGACATACCTATTCATGTAGTTTTATGTTTTGGTATTTTTAACAAAACATATTTTTGGAATTAAAGACAAAAACTATGATATGTATATGTTTCATGTATATTGGACTTATGTCCATATGCAACATGCTTCAATGTGTTTAAGTATCATGTTTTTGTATTTAAATGAGTTTTAAGAAAAATCAGATTTCCTATTGAAAATTCCAAGTTTGATAGAATACAGTTTTTGGTTTTTGGCAAAACTTTCAAAACACAAAAATAGTTCAAATTGCTTGATATTTGAGTTGAAATTTTTATCACATGTTTATATATCAATGTAAAATGTTAAAACTATTTTTGGGGATTTTTAAAAGAGATAAAAGAATTTTTAAAAATTATTTTTACCCAGTTTCTGACCCAGAACTGTGCTGACAGGCCAGGTCGGTCGACCGCAAGGTCGACCAAGCCAGGATCCGGTCGACCGTGCGGTCGACTGATGTAACGCCCCGATCCCGCAGGTACGGGTACGTTATAGCGACGTACATACGTGAGGTGAAAACACACTCACGCGTACGTTAAGCCTCAGTACAGGACATAGCCTCCATATAGACAAGGGGTCCAGCAGGAAAGAAGTACAAGAATACCTGTAAAAAGGGGTTAGCGATCATAACAGATATAAAAACAGGGATAAAAGAGATAACAGGAACAAACCACAAAGATACCTATAAATAGTCTCGATGAGGAATATCCAATGTGACTCCAAGGCCCTATCAGAGAATACGGTGACTCGGATCTCCAACCTGGGCACGCAAACCCAGGGTCGTCAGAAAGCGACCTAATGAGTGGTAAAATGAAGGAGGCAGTAATAGATACAATAGTAATACAATCATGATAATAATATATAATACATGATATTGTAATAGTGATACCATATAATAAGCATATACTAAGCAGTAAAAATATATAAACAGGTTATCTTTTAATACCTTCACTACCTAACCGGTTATCATCAGGTCATGTCTCTAATCGTATCCAGGTTATATCATAAATAATGTTGTTTAGTGGTGACGTAATAGAAATGAACATGCTAGTGGAGATGTGATAGAAGTGAACATGCAGATGGACATATGCACCATAACCACAAGATAGTGTTGTGCATATACAGTAATGATGTCTGTTATACAGAAAACAGAATATATGCAATGCAGAACATGCGTAGGATGCCACCACAGAAAGAGTAATATGTAACAGGTAAAGTAACAAGTAGACATGTAACATGATAGCGGATAAATCTTCAGGAGCAGTAACAAGATAGCATACATGTATCAGGCAAGTCATGTCATTTATACAATAGTAGCAATCAGTACCACCTGGTATTTTAATCAATCTCTTTCAGTGTCCCATACCACTGGCAGTTCATACTGGAGCCCGCACTCCAGTCGAACCCATCCGGACATGGCCTACGGGTACCATTATCCAAACGAGAGAGTGACCAAATAACAAGTGTTCCCGACATCACTATTGTATATTGTTTTAGTATATTAATTGGAAACCCCTGGTCGAGGAGCTTTTATCGGGTGGGTGTATCCCGTGCATACCCGGGACAACGGCCTTATCAGACCCCTGGCTGCTGAGACCAGGACCAGCCCGCTAGGGCTGTAACATGTAACGGGAACTCAATGAGCTAAAACAATAACGGGAAACGGGAGCTTATGAGTAACAGATGGTAGCCAGCACTACCCCGTCCCCTGCAGTGGGACAAACAATGGATCCAGACATCCACCCGACAAGATCTAGTCAACCGTCAAGTCTCCCCCATACCCAAGTTATCGTTATTATCTTTCACTATACAGTATAACAGGAACAAGTACAGGATATGGTACATGTAACACGATAACATAACATAAGCTCTGTTGATAGCACGAAACACAATAACGGGAAACGGGAAACAATATATCAACAACACTCATGTCCAGTAACAGGAATAGCAATATCCATAACGGGAAATAATCATATAACGGGAATACAGGGAGGACCACTCATGTAACAATAATCCATGTAATATAAGCAGTGTTCAATATAACGGGAATCCAGGAATATCCATGTAGCAATACTATAAACCATGATCCATGTAACAGGAATAAATCCATGATCCATGTAACAGGAATACAAGGACAATCAATGTATGTATACCGGTGAGTCTATATAACAGTGATGTAAGAACATGAAGTAACTGTGCACAGGACGGTATCCAGTGTACTAGCGTATCAGTATATCAATAGTTCCTAAACATGCAGGAATAGTGTCGTGAATCTCGGTATCTATGTAATGGTGAAACATTAACTAACGGTATAGCGTGTAACAGATATTTATATGCAATACAGTGTTCAGTGTATCGGTGGGTCAGTAAGGGTGATAGTATAATAGTGACAATATCTGGTATCATGGAGTACACGTGTATCAGTACACATGTAACAATACGACGTAACCATGATTGATGTCTATGAAGTAACAGATGTGATGGATGTAAGAAAAACATGTGGAATAATAATCTAACCATGTTAAAATGATTATCTATCATTTATACATTATATGAACTATATGTTATATGAAACCATGAAGCAGATGAAAATATTATTTTATTGGTTATGTATCATGCATTACAAAATAGGCCTTTTCTATAATTAAGCTATTTATTAACATTATAGTGACTTACCCATAATCACGATTTATTTATCTAAGCAATCACTCAATTTATTAAAAATGAATAAATATAATTTATGAAAAAAACACTCACAACTAGCCATAGGAAGGTAGCTCTCTTTCCCACGATCGCAACGGATCCAGAATCGTCCAAATCGGAGTCCGGATACTCCCGATATCGCCCGAATACTAAAAGTAATAGAAATGGGTTAAATATGTAATAAATATATTTCTAATGAAATTAATAAAATGTAGCAGGGGTTTTGTCGTAAGATTACCTTTATTGGGTTGTGGACGCGGACTGGGCTCTTAACGGGTCGGGTTTGGATCCACTACCCAAACCCATATTTAAGTTAAATGGGTATTGGGTTTATAGGGTAACGGGTTTAGACAATTGGCTAACCTAATAGGGTTATTGGGTTCGGGTCCATACCCGAACCCAATATTAAACAACAGCAGCAGCAGCAGCAGCGACAGCTGCTGCTGTCGCCCGCTAGCCGGCCACCGGCCGGGCTGGCTAATGGCAACTGCCGCGGCCCACGCCGGCGGCGCCCTCCGCGGCCCACACCGGCGGCAAGGGGAGGGAGAAAGAGAGAGAAAGAGAAAGAAAGAGAAGGGGGGAAAGAGAGAGCAGGGCAGTGGGGCAGCGGCCAGCCGCCCAGGCCGGCGGCGCCGCTCAGGCCGGCGGCGGCAGTCCGGGGCCACGCATAGAGCCGCGGAGAGAGAGGGGGGAGAAAGAAGGGGAGAGAGCGAGTGCGTGAGAGAGAGAGAGAGAGAAAGAGGAGAGAGGGGGGGCAAGGGATGGCGGCGGCCAGCCGTGCCTCGCCGGCGGCGGGTCTTAGAACAAGAGAGAGAGATAGTGATAGAGGGATTGATTTTTGAAAGAGGAAGAGAGAGGGGAAAATTTATAAAGGAGGGAAAGGCGGTTGGGTATGGCGGTGGCGTGGAGAAGGATCCAGAGAAGAAGAGAAAGAAAAAGAAAAGAAAGGAAAGAGAAAAAATAATATTTTATTATTAGTTATATTGGCCCAATATTCGACCAGTTCCGAATGGTGCCCAAAAATTACAGAAAATAGAGAATATTATCCTGAGATGTAATATGAAAACGATTTGAAGAAATTTAATCCAGTTTACCAATTAAAAATCCTGAAAGGGATTGCCGATATTGGGCGACATCGGTTTCGCCCGATTTTTGATAAATTCAAAAAAATCCCCAAAAATACCCTAACGTAGATAATACGATTCTAAGACACATGTTGAAAGCGGATTCTCAAAATATAACTCCGTTTGTGAATTAAAAAAATCGGAGAGCCGATTATCGGTGTCGTCGACACCGACTGCGGAGATTTTTCAAAATAATCCAGAAAAATTCCAGATAATCCTGAAAAATCTAAATATTAGAAAATGATTTTTGAAATTGAAATCAGCTCAATCGGACTACCAAGGAGGTCAAGTCAATGTTATACGTCGTATCGAGTTCTGATACTGGGATACGTACACCAGGGATCAGGGGGTTACAACTGACGTGCACAGCCTTGTGCACGTCTGGCAGACACAGTGGGCCAGTCGACCAGGCGGTCGACCGAACCAGAGAGCTTTGCTCTCTGTATCTGGGCGGTCGACCGGGCGGTCGACCGGGTTGCCCCAACGGTCATATTTATGACCGTTGGCGGTCGACCGACCGGTTGACCGCAAGCCTGTCAAGCTGATCTGTCAGCCTAATGGCTAGTTTTCTTTTGGGGCTATAAATACCCCATCTCTTTGGGGATTTTTACAAGATTTTTGACAAGAAAAATTTCAGTGTTTCTCTAGTGTTTAAACAAGTTTTCAAAATAGTTTTTGTGCCAAAAAGATTCATTTATTTGTTTTAAAGTGTTTTGTTCATTTCAAAGAAAATTAGTTTTTGGGAATTTGTTTTTGATCTAAAACTTCTATATCCATTTGGTATTTTCCCAAGAGATTTTCTTTGATCAAAACACTAATTTTCCACACTTGAGCTATATCTTCTATCCTAATCTATTAGGATCTTTTGTTTTGTGGAAAAAGTGAGTTTGAGGTTGTTGTAGCCTCCAAGATTGTAAACCCTCATTTGTTGGTTACTCCCTCTTTGGTAGAGTTGAGGTTGTTGATTTGGGTTGGTGTTTGCTCCCTCTTTGGTAGAGGTTGAGTTGTTGTTTGCTCCCTCTTTGGTAGAGGTGGAGATTGTTGTTTGCTCCCTCTAGTAAGAGGTGGAGTTGGTTTGTGTATCCCTCTTCGGTAGAGGTGATTGTGGTTGTTTGGCTACGGGCCTACCCCTCGGTTGTGAGGTGGTGTTTGAGAGAGGAGTTCGATACTCCCGGTTGTATAAATCCTCCTCGGTGGAGGTTCCCTCGGTGGGAGATAGTGGATTGGAAATCCTTCTCGGTGAAAGCGGGGACGTAGAGCTAGGGTCTCGAACCTCGGAACATATCATTGTGTTTGCGTTTGATCCATTGCCTCTAAACCCTCTCTCTCTTTTATTTGTGCAAAGCATCATTCATAGCATCATATATTATTTGCTTGTGTTGTGCCTTGCATTATTTCATATTGTGCTTGACTTGCTTGTGTGTGCCTCACTTATACTTAACCACGAGAGCTTCATATAGCACCTCAACCCCTATCTAGGGGAATCAAGAGGAGTTAGTCTAGAGCCCTTCACGGGGAATTCGGCTACACTTGTTGGTTGTATTAAGTGTGTTGCAAAATAGTTTTTAGCTTCCGCATTTAGTTTCTAGATTAGCCATATCACCTATTCACCCCCCTCTAGGTGATTTCAATTGGTATCAGAGCCTACGCTCCTGATACTTAGGCTTAACATCCTAGGAGTGAGATCCTTATTTGCTAATCTATCATTTGCATTTTGCTTGTTTGCACACATATAGTTTATACCCATGGATTTCATGACCCCACCTATGTTTGATTCTTCCAACATTGTTGTTTGGAAGACTAGGATGTCCATCTATTTACAAGCCCTAGGATATAAGGTTCACCTTGCCATTACCAAGGAATCCTACCTTAGTGATAGCAAGCATATAGAGGCCAATGCACTAGCCCTTGAGGCTATTAGAAGCACATTAAATAAAGAATATCTTATGCTTGCTTCTAACTTTGATTCCGCATTTGCAGTGTGGAACATGTTGACAACCACAACCACCTCTAAGCTTCAATTGCTAATTCAACTAGAGGAGTCTAGTGGAGAATCCGAGTCACAATGCTTAATGGTCCAAGGGAATGACTCCCTTGAGGTACAATCGGAATCTCAACTATATAATAATGATGCTAGTTCTTCATGTAATGATTTTGTTGATGCCCATGCTTTGAATGAAGAACTATCTGTTGTTTGTGAAAAATTGCTTGAAAAATATAAAATTTTGAAAAAGAAAACTTGTAAATTAAATAAAGAAAAAGAGGATTTGTTTTCAAAGCTTGATTTGATTTTGCAAGAGAAGGTGGAGATTCCTAATGAGAGGGATTCATTGAAATCTCAACTAGACCTTGCTCTAAAAGAAAATAAATTTTTAAAATCTAAAAATGATTGCAATGTTGTTTTGAAGAAAAATGAAAAATTGTCTTCAAAAGTTGACTTTGTTTTAAAAGAAAATGATTCTTTGAAAAATAAAATAATTTCTATTTCAAATGATTTAGAAACTTGTTTAAAGAAAAATGAGTTTTTGAAAAATAAGGTTGATTCCCATGTTTGTCATGCTAGGGTAGTTTCACCTAGATCACCTATTGCATGCACCTCTTCTTTAATTAACAATGATATATCCATGCTTAAGAAGAGAGTAGATTGTTTGGGCTCCACTTTGAGCAATTGTGTGGTGAGCCATTCACGCTTGGAATCCTTGATTCGAAAGAAACAAGTTCTATCTTTGCATGCACACCCATCACGGCATACACATGCTCCTCACGGACACCATCATCACTTGTACACCCATGTGTACACGTGTACACATTGTGGTCGAAAAGGCCACCTTGCTATATTTTGCTATGATCATATACATGATGAAAATTTAGCAACTAAATTTGTTTGGGTTAGGAAAGGTGTTAACCCCCATAGACCCAAAAGAGTGTGGGTACCAAAGACCACCCCTCTTATATTTGATGTAGGTGTGGGCTCTCATATAACGTAAGAGTATAGGTACCTTGAGGTGGATGCGTTCCGAGCTTCATGAGAATTATGTGGATGCATCACTTTCAAGGGATGTTTGGTGGGAGGACCACCGTGTTTTGGAGACATGGAGAAGTTGCCTCATAGGTTTTGGTAACGGTCTCTTACCCCTTATCTATTTATGCATACTTTTCATGTTCATTATTTGTAGCATGTTTTGTTGTTTATATGATCATTATGAAAATGTCATGATTATTAGACTCTTGACATGCATGTATAGCCTTTGAGACACCCATGTTTATATGGACCATTATTTTGTGTTCTCACCATGTGTTTAGCTATCATGTCTATCATAGGTTTAATAACATGTGGATTTACATAATAATCATGTTTATGTTTATCATGTTGATTTATATCTTGTTTTGATGCTTCATGATTTGAATATATGTTTAAATGTTAGTTATCATTAAGACTAGGTATATATTTGTGCATATAGTGGGCCACAAATAAATCTATATATGTTTGAGCTTGAATGCTTATTTGAACCCATTAGATGTGCTAGTATAGTCTAGTTTTGATGATTCATACATTTTAGACTTGTATTCCCATTTTTGACATGGTTTTATGAATTTGTATTTTACTTCATGAATATGTCTATTTTATCCAAACTATTGATTATACATGTACATCCTTTGAGCCACGTGCCTTCATGCATATACAATTAGTGGACTCATTGTGTTTTGGATATGTATGTATACTTTAGTTTGTATAGGACATACATATGTCTTGAAGTATAAACCATTTTTAATGAAGATTTAGTTTTTCATGTTTTCATGTTTAAAAGAATTTAATCGAGCTTAATGCAAATTTTCATGATTATGATCTTCACATTTTATTTATACACTCACATTTTTTGTTTACTCATGTTTAGTTTTCATGAGTCATATTTATACTTCATTAGCTTAGAGTGTTGATTATCTTGTGAATTTCATGTTTTATGAAAAACATTTTGTTTTATTCCTTACTTGAAGGATTTCGTACTAGTTTACAAATTTTTCATATAACTAGTTATGGTATTCTTCGTTATGGTAGAAGTTTTCAAGCATACTATATTTTTCAAACCTATTTTGGAAACCCCTACCTTCCATGGGCGGTTGGATGGGAGATCATGCTCTTGTATGCTTTATAGTGAAAATCATTTTAAACTTGAACATGATTGGGAGGATAGGTTATATGAGTTATACTTTGATATTATTGTTTTTTCAATTGGTATCATTGGATTCTTTCAATTGGTATCAATATTGACATTTTTGTATACTCATATATTTTTATGTATGTATGCTTTCACTTCAAATAGTATCAATTTCGATTGGTATCTAATTTTTCATACATATATATATATTTTGTTTATGCTAAGCTTGAGTTTTAATGATCATCATGTTTCAATTGATTAGTTTTCAATTGGTATTCTAATACAAGCTTAGACATTGTTTTACTTGGTATTTCATAAAGGGGGAGAAAACTCGTATTTTATCTTTCACTTGGTACCTTTGGTTTTGTATTCCACTCCCTTGCTTTATGATAGAAAATAATAATTTCAATTTGATATCATCTGTTCTTAATGACAAATTCTTACAATTGGTATCAAGATGTTTATTTGAATCATTTCAATTGGTATCAAGATTTTTATGTGTTTTTCTCAAAAAATTGGTATCAATGCCTTATCTATTTTTATTAGTTTATATGTTCACTTTCAATTGGTATCAAGATGCACTACTTTGACATATTTTTAAATTGGTATCTTAATTGATTGTCACCCCTTATTTACATCATTTTGTTTTAGACAAACAGGGGAGAACATTGTTTTATTGCTTTTATCCCCTTTGTTGATTCTTTGTTTCGAACAAAAAGGGGGAGAAAAATTTATTAATTTGTTTTTACTTTAACCCCTTTGTTGATGATTGACAAAATGGGGGAGAATTATTTGTGAGTTTATGCATGTTTTATATGCATGTCATGTTTTATATGCATGTTTTGTTTTATTTATTAGTTTGTCGTTTAAATTGTTTAATTGGTATCCAGAGCATCATTTAAGAACATGTTTTTATTGGTATCAAGAGCACGTTTTATGCATGATGCATTTCATATGTTTGGTATCAAGAGCATGTTTTTGTATTTGATATCTTGTTTTATGCATGTCTATGCACACATGTTTATGAGCTTACATTGCATATTCTTATTGTTTATTGCTATGCATGAGTTAAGGGGGAGCTTCTCTGAAGCTTAACTTTAATCCATGCATATATAACTCCATGAGTTTTGTCATCATCAAAAAGGGGGAGATTGTTGGCCCAGAGGCCTTCCACTCTAGTTTTGATGATGATTAACTCATATAGTTATGTTTACTAATAATCTTGTGATTTTAGTTTCAGATCATTAATCAAAATATTAGTTGGTAATTGCTTCAACGAGATGAGTTTTGAGGCCTTCACATGGTGATTCCAGAGCCCGAGCATCAAGATCATACCTTGCACTCGTCGGAGTCTCGCTCGTGGATCACGTTTTGGATCGGGTCGACTTGAAGATGGAAGATCGTCAAGAAGACTTAGGTATCCAAAGTTTAGTGTGTTTAGATCCATTTGTAAAGATAAGAATAGTTGATATGCTCAAGTGCACTACACACACACGTTTTATATTTTGGATATTGGTTTTTCGATTTTTAGTTTAACCGATATTTGTTTTCATGAATAGTAGATCAAAACAAGTTTACTTTGTTTTTATGTATATTAGATGTGCTCTATATATATACATGCTTACATGACTTATACAAACTTAGTTTGACATACCTATTCATGTAGTTTTATGTTTTGGTATTTTTAACAAAACATATTTTTGGAATTAAAGACAAAAACTATGATATGTATGTGTTTCATGTATATTGGACTTATGTCCATATGCAACATGCTTCAATGTGTTTAAGTATCATGTTTTTGTATTTAAGTGAGAAAAATCAGATTTCCTATTGAAAAATTCAAGTTTGATAGAATACAGTTTTTGGTTTTTGGCAAAACTTTCAAAAACACAAAAATAGTTCAAATTGCTTGATATTTGAGTTGAAATTTTTATCACACGATTATATATCAATGCAAAATGTTAAAACTATTTTTGGGGATTTTTAGAAGAGATAAAAGAATTTTTAAAAATTATTTTTACGTAGTTTCTAACCCAGAACTGTACTGACAGGCCAGGTCGGTCGACCGCAATTCGACCGTGCGGTCGACCGACGTGTACAGCCTTGTGCACGTTTGGCAGACACAGTGGGCCGGTCGACCGGGCGGTCGACCGGACCAGAGAGCTTTGCTCTCTGTATCTGGGCGGTCGATCGGGTTGCCCCAACGGTCATATTTATGACCGTTGGCGGTCGACTGGCCGGTCGACCGCAAGCCTGTCAGGCTGACAGATCAGCCTAACGGCTAGTTTTTTTTTGGGGCTATAAATACCCCATCTCTTTGGGGATTTTTACAAGACTTTTGATAAGAAAAATTTCAGTGTTTCTCTAGTGTTTAAACAAGTTTTCAAAATAGTTTTTGTGCCAAAAAGATTCATTTATTTGTTTTAAAGTGTTTTGTTCATTTCAAAGAAAATTAGTTTTTGAGAATTTGTTTTTGATCTAAAACTTCTATATCCATTTGGTATTTTTCCCAAGAAATTTTCTTTGATCAAAACACTAGTTTTCCACACTTGAGCTATATTTTCTATCCTAATCTATTAGGATCTTTTGTTTTGTGGAAAAAGTGAGTTTGAGGTTGTTGTAGCCTCCAAGATTGTAGACCCTCATTTGTTGGTTACTCCCTCTTTGGTAGAGGTTGAGGTTGTTGATTTGAGTTGGTGTTTGCTCCCTCTTTGGTAGAGGTTGAGTTGTTGTTTGCTCCCTCTTTGGTAGAGGTGGAGATTGTTGTTTGCTCCCTCTAGTGAGAGGTGGAGTTGGTTTGTGTATCCCTCTTCGGTAGAGGTGATTGTGGTTATTTGGCTACGGGCCTACCCCTCGGTTCTGAGGTGGTGTTTGAGAGAGAAGTTCGGTACTCCCGGTTGTATAAATCCTCCTCGGTGGAGGTTCCCTCGGTGGGAGATAGTGGATTGGAAATCCTTCTCGGTGAAGGCGGGGACGTAGAGCTAGTGGCTCGAACCTCAGAACAAATCATTGTGTTTGCGTTTGATCCATTACCTCTAAACTCTCTCTCTCCCTCTTTTATTTGTGCAAAGCATCATTCATAGCATTATATATTATTTGCTTGTGTTGTGCCTTGCATTATTTCATGTTGTTCATCTTTATATGATTGACTTGCTTGTGTGTGCCTCACTTATACTTAACCACGAGAGCTTCATATAGCACCTCAACCCTTATCTAGGGGAATCAAGAGGAGTTAGTTAGAGCCCTTCACGGGGAATTCGGCTACACTTGTTGGTTATATTAAGTGTGTTGCAAAATAGTTTTTAGCTTCCGCATTTAGTTTCTAGATTAGCCATATCACCTATTCACCCCCCTCTAGGTGATTTCACCACCTGGCCGGCTGGCCCAATGGCCGAATGACCCATTCCAAAAAAAATAATTAAACTGGTTCGGAACTAGAACCACCGATTCCCGGTTCTGAAGTTCAGAAATTGGAACTGACCGAGATGTTCCAGTTTGATCTGGAACCGCGGAACCGACGGCCCGGGCTGGTTCCAGTTCTAGAGGGAGGGTTCGCGGTTCAGTTCTGCGGTTCGAACCGAACCAGAGTCGAGTCTAACACCAACAATAGAAATTTCTTTAATGGTAAGAAAAGCATTTCTTACGAATAAAAGAATATTTCTTATTGGTAAGAATGCCAATGTATGCCAATCTCATTGGTCACCTTAAAGTATGTGTGTTTGGCTCACATACATAAAACGAACCCTCTATTTTCTTGGTTACTAATGGAAATTGCTAATAACTAGGAGTTCTTTGTAAGAATTTGTTATTTAAAAAATTTAAATAGAACTTGAATATCAATTTTTGGGTTTGTTCACTTGTATGGGCCACACGCAAATACAAATGCTTTAAGGTAACCAATAGAAAGCGCCTTATATATAAGCAATAAAATTTTTATTTTATGACAAACAAAGCTTCTCTTACAAATAAAAGAACATTTCTTATAACGTGGAACTGTGTCATTGACCTCCTTAAAATATGTGTGTGGCTCACACAGAAACTGAACCCTCTATTTCTTTGGGTACTAATGGAAATTGCAGGCTGTTATAGATAATGTCAGATATCTATTGGCCCAAAGGCCCATCACTATAGTTTTGATGATGATTAACTCATGTAGTTATAGTACTAATGATCTTGTGTTTAATTAGTCTTAGATTTGTGATCAAGATCTTAGTAGGTGTTTAGCTTTAACAAAGGATTTAAAGTCAAGTTTTGGAGCTAACACGGTCTAATTCAAGAGTCTATGCATCAAGACCACATCAAGTACTCAAGAGGAGTTTAGCTCTTTGGATCAAAGTTTGGACCAAGTCAAGAAGGAGAAGAAGACTTCAAGTGAAGATTTCAAGAGAAGACTTGTGCCTAGGTTTGTTTTTGGTTAAGATTTTGTTTTTAGATAAAATGTAATTGATAGAATAGTTGGTGGATTGCTCAAGTATACCATATACACTCACTCACAAGATTTAGATGAGTTTTCATAAAAGAATTTTCATTTTGGTAAAATACAAAAGTGTTTTTCATTTTGGAAAAATACCGTTTTGGTTTTTTGAGTTTAATATATACATATGTTTTAACCAAAACTATTTTAGTGATTATTAACAAAAAAATAGATATTTCATCATGTATGTGTAGAAGATCATATCCATACACTCTATGCTTTAAAAGTGTTTAAAATATCTTATTTTTGTATTTGGAGAAGTTTTGAAAAAATCTATTTGGAAAAATACAGATTTTGTTTTTTGCTAAAATTTCTAAGTTATAAAAATAGTTCAAAATATTTGTAATATGTCTTGATTTTACTCAAACATGTTTGTATATCAAAGTATTATACTGAACTTATTTTTGTAGAATTTTAGAGATTTTATGGGATTTTATTTAAGTCAAAAAGTCAAGTTTTTAATCCCTATAATCCATGTTTCTGACTTCTGCCGGTCGACCGGACCGGTCGACCGAGCCAGGAGTCGGTCGACCGACGTGTACAGAACGTGCACGCCAGTTTGGTTGGAGGGCTGGTCGACCGACCCGGTCGACCACCAGAGAGCTCTGCTCTTTGGAAAGGCCCGGTCGACCGGGTCGGTCGACCGGCATAGAGTTCTGCTCTCTGTTCCAGGCCACGGTCGACCGGGCCGGTCGATCGCTGGCTCAACGGTCAGAAATCTGATCATTGGCCAGTCGACCGGGCCGGTCGACCGACAGCCGTCCAGGCTACTGTTTTGCCCCCAACGGCTAGTTTTTCTAGCCTATAAAAGGGAGGTACCCATGGACTGTTTTGAATAATATTTTTAGTAGATTTGAAGCTAGTTTTTCCTACTCTTTTAAGAAGTTTTCTCCACTTGTTTTAGAGCCAAATACTTCCATTCAAAAGGAGAGTTTATCAAGAGTTTTCAAAAGTGATTTTCTTGTGTTTTCCACCACAACTTCAATCCTTATTTTTTTCACAAACACTTGAGCTTTCCATTGATATATCCATCCTATAGGAGAGTTGTTGTGAGATTATTTTTAGGTGATCAAAGTGTTGTGATCACCAAAGACTTTATCTTTGCTTTGAGGAGGCGGACTTGTGTGTTCGCGATTGTTTCGAGTTCTAGTGAGAGCTCATTGTAGAGGTACAATCACGGCAAGCTTGCGTGCTTGCAGTGTGTTGTTCTTGCGGGAACAAGAGAGACTAGAGAGTCTAAGAGTTCTGGTGGGAACTCCTTGTAGGTGTTGCGGCACCGAGTGATCCGGTGGGATCGATTTTAGTGGAAATCCTTCATAGTGTTGAAGGGGGAACGTAGAGCAAGTGTGCTCGAACCTCAAAACAAATCTCCCGTGTTTGTGATTGCTCTCTATCTCTTACTTGTTTATATTTTGCATGCTTATATTGCTTTTATCTTTATATGCTTGATATATATTTGTGCTCATATTGTTATATGCTTGGGGATTGTTTGCTAACACTTGTATTTAATTAAAAGAGCCAAAGCGGCACCTCAACTCTTATCTAGAGGAATCTTGAGGAGTTAGTCCAAAGCCCTTCACGGGGAATCCGGCTACACTCATGTGTTATACTTGGTGTTTTACTTAAGAAGTTTTAGTTTGCATAAATAGTTTTATTCCGCATTAATTGACCATTAGATTAGCTAGTCACCTATTCACCCCCCTCTAGGTGATTACAATTGGTATCAGAGCTAAGTGCTCTTGATTTAGGTCTAACCATTGAGTTAAGTTCCTCATTTTATAAGTAATCACAATATTTGTTTACACACACATGAATTTCATATCACCTCCCACCTTTGACATTCTTAACATCCAAACTTGAAAGATTAAGATGTCTATGTACCTCAAAGGCCTAGGCATTCATGTTTATCTTGCTACCACTAAAGATTCATATGTTAATAATAGCAAGTATATTGAGGCTAACTCAAAAGTCATCCATGCTTTGAAGAGTGCCCTAAATAATGATTATTTATGTAGGGCTGCTAATCTTGACTCGGCTTTTGTAGTATGGAACACCATCATCTCCCTTGGCGAATAAGAATAATATTATGTGGGGAGCGACTCGGATGTTGGAAGTGAATCTTCCAACGTGTGCTATATAGTCCAAGGGGATAACCCCCTGAGGTAAACACCGAATCCGAGCTAGAAGAGGATGTTGATATGTCCTATGATGAACTTGTATCTTTTTGTCAACAACTTCTAGAAAAATATGACATGCTTAAAAAGGATAACACGAAAATGAAAAACAAATTTGATGCCATGTTAAAAAAAAAAGATTCTTTTCAAACTAAATTTGAAAATATTTCAAAAGAAAATGAAAGTTTGAAAAAAGAAAATATTTCCTTGCTTTCTAAATTAAATGATCTTTGTGTAGGAAATACTTCATTGAAAAATAAAATTGTTTTGGTGAAAAAACAAAAAAAACTTGCTTTGCAAGAAAACAACTCTTTAAAAAGAAAAGTTATTTCAAAAGAAAAAGTTAATGTTTCTAAAAAGAAAAGGATTGTTGATCATGCTTTTCATGCCACAACCTTTGATAAAAATGAAGTTAAATTTTTGAAAAATAAAATAAATTGTTTGAGCTCAACTTTGAACAATTGTGCATTTAACCATAAAAGATTGGAATCCTTATTTCAAAAGAAACAAGTTCTCCATGTCTATGCACATCACTCACAACATACATATGCACATTTTGCACGTCATGATCATACTCATTCACATGTGCATAGTAGAGTGTACAAGTGTACACATTGCGGCCGCATAGGCCATTTAGCTGATAGAATTAATTCTTTAAATTTTGCTAATAAGAATGTTTGGGTTCCTTACAATGCTAACCCCGAGGACCCAAAAAAAATGGATACCAAAATCCCCACCTCTTGTATTTGATGTAGGTGAGAGCTCTCACAAAACGTGAGAGAATTGGTGCCTTGATGGTGGATGCACACGGACTTGATCAATATACATTTGATGCACCGCTATCAAGGAGGTTTGGTGGGACAATCACCATATTTTGGAGAGTTAGAGTGTAGTTCATGTGTTGGTAACTATCTCTAAAACTCCTAATTTATTTACATGCTTTTTACATATATGATATCTTTAGCATGTTCATGTTTTATGTTTTATGCTTCATGTGGTAAACACTTGTTTAGATGTAGTTTTTATCAAAACTTGGATATATACGTGTACATGTAGTGAGTAACCTTTGATTCATATACGTTTGCACTTCATTGTTCATTTGTACTCACTACATGCACATGTATAGCCTAGTTTGATGATTCCCTCATTTATACTTATTTTGCCTATTTTTGTGTATGTTTTACTTCATGTATATGTAATTTTTATTCAAATCTAATAAATATACATGTATACTCCTTGAGTCATTTGCCTTCATGCAATTTATATTATGGACTCTTTTTATGTTTAGAATATGTATGCATATTATTAGTTTTGGATAAAAACATACATATACCTAGAAGTTTGCTTTTAGATGAAAAATAAATTTTTATGATTTTCATCTTTATATGAAAAATGAATATTCATGTTTTTTACTTGTTTGATTAAATGATATTTGTTTTTGAACTTCATTGACTATTTTCATGGAAAATGCTAATTACATGTTTTTAAGCACTCACACGTTATTTGTTTATTCATGACTTTGTTTCATGATTATTTTTGAGCCTTATAGATTTCGAGTGTCAATCTTTATGTATTTAGTATGTTTCATGATAAACATATGATTTGGTTTCATGTTTTGAAGGATCTTTAACTAGTTTTTCAAAATTTACTTTTAACTAATTATTTATTCTTCATTTGATAGTGTTTTCACTGTAAAAATATTTTAAAACTCTAGTTTTTGAAAACCCCTACTAACCCCGTTAAGGGCGGACGGATGGACGAGCATGCCTTGTATGCCTTATTGAAAATCTTCTATCTTTTGCATGAAAAGGGTGGTTAATTATGAGTTATACATTTGTTTCACATCATATTTTCAATTGGTATATTAATTGATATTTTCGTATATAATCATATTTTGTATTCTATATATGTATGCCTTTTCATTTCATATAATACTACTTTCTATTGGTATTCTCTTTTCATACATATATATATGATTTGCTTGTGCTTGAGTTACAAGATATTTACGTATCTAAAGTACAAAGTATGTTTATGCTAAGCTTGAATTAAATCTTGATTTCAATTGTTTTCTCTATTGGTACTTTTTATAAGCTTATGCATTATTTTCAATTGACATTTTTAATGTACAATAAACTTCAATTGGTATCTATTTATTTCAATTGGTATCCATATATTTCAATTGGTATCAATATATTTCAATTTCCAATTGGGTTTAAATTTCATTTGATATCAATATGTTTTACCTACTTGGTATCAAAATTTATCATGTATTTCTATTAGTATCAAAATTTAATGTAAATTTAAATTGGTATCAAAATATTTTCTTTCATTGGTATTAAAACTTAAAAATGTTTCGATTTCAATTTTTCAATTTCAATTGGTATCACAAATTCCCTATTTCATATGGTATCGATATCTTGTGATATCTTGATTTGTTGATTTAAGAAGAATTCAAAATTTGTATTATTTATTTACAATTAGTATCTTAAAAATTTTGGTTATTTACAAAGGTATCTCAAAATGTGTTTTATTACCTTGAGTAAATTTTAAATTTTGTTTTAAGTAATTATCAAAAATTTGTGTTAAAATATTTTGATATGTATTGCCTATATGCAAGAGGAGCTTAACATCTCTTCTACATATAGATTCATGTTGAGTGTATCTTATATTGAGGAGCTTGATAACTCTTCTTTATGTGATACACGTATGTAGGGGGAGCTTCACATCTCCGCTTATGCATTGCATATTATGCGCTATGTGAATTAGGGCTTGTCATCCCTTCTTCATGTAATCATATATGTAGGGAAGTTAGCTTAACGTCTTCCTCTTCATAAATGTATATCGCATATATCTCTTTATTGGTTGATTTGAATTCACCCCTTTGTTGACTTGTGTTTCTGGCAAAAAGGGGGAGACATTGTTTTGTGTTTACTTTAACCCCTTTGTTGATGATTGACAAAAAAGAGGAGAAAGATTTTGAATTTATATATGCATATTTGAGTTTTTGCATATATTGAGTTTATGCGTCGTGTTTATAGTTTATGCATTGTGTTTATGCATCTTTTGTTTTGTAAAATTAGGAGAATCATTTTGAGAGTTTAAACAAGAAGAATGATTTTTGAGAGTTTAAAAAAAAAGGGGGAGAAGGTTTTTAAAAAATATGTTTGATTTATGCATGTTTCTCTCTCCTAGTTGATACATACATTTGTTTAGTTTCATGTACTTTATTGAATATATATTTATTTATTGTTATGCATGAGTTAAGGGGGAGCTTCTTTGAAGCTTTACTTTAATCCATGCATATATAACTTCATGAGTTTTGTCATCATCAAAAAGGGGAGATTGTTGGCCCAAAGGCCCATCACTCTAGTTTTGATGATGATTAACTTATGTAGTTATAGTACTAATGATCTTGTGTTTAATTAGTCTCAGATTTGTGATCAAGATCTTAGTAGGTGTTTAGCTTCAACAAAGGATTTAAAGTCAAGTTTTGGAGCTAACACGGTTTGATTCAAGAGTCTATGCATCAAGACCACATCAAGTACTCAAGAGGAGTCTAACTCTTTGGATCAAACTTTGGACCAAGTCAAGAAGGAGAAGAAGACTTTAAGTGAAGATTTCAAGAGAAGACTTGTGTCTAGGTTTGTTTTTGGTTAAGATTTTATTTTTAGATAAAATGTAATGGATAGAATAGTTGGTGGATTACTCAAGTATACCATATACATTCACACACAAGATTTAGATGAGTTTTCATAAAATAATTTTCATTTTGGTAAAATACAAAAGTGTTTTCATTTTGAAAAAAATACCGTTTTGGCTTTTGGAGTTTAATATATACATATATTTTAACCAAAACTATTTTAGTGATTATTGACAAAAACATAGATATTTCAGCACGTATGTGTAGTGGATCATATCCATACACTCTATGCTTTAAAAGTGTTTAAAATATCTTGTTTTGTATTTGGAGAAGTTTTGAAAAAAAATCTATTTGGAAAAATACAGATTTTGTTTTTTGTCAAAATTTCTAAGTTACAAAAATAGTTCAAAATGTTTGTAACATGTCTTCATTTTACTCAAATATATTTGTATATCAAAGTATTATACTGAACTTATTTTTGTAGAATTTTAGAGATTTTATAGGATTTTATTTAAGTCAAAAAGTCAAGTTTTTAATCCCTATAATCCCTGTTTCTGGCTTCTGCTGGTCGACCGGGCCGATCGACCGAGCCAGGATTCGGTCGACCGACGTGCACAGAACGTGCACGCCAGTTTGGTTAGAGGGCCGGTCGACCAACCCGGTCGACCGCCAGAGAGCTCTGCTCTCTGGAAAGCCCCGGTCGACTGGGTCGGTCGATCGGCAGAGAGTTCTGCTCTCTGTTCTAGGCCGCGGTCAACCGGGCCGGTCGACCGCTAGCTCAACGGTTAGAAATCTGACCGTTAGCTGGTCGACCGGACCGGTCGACCGACAGCCGTCCAGGCTGCTGTTTTGCCCCAACGGCTAGTATTTCTAGCCTATAAAAGGGAGGCACCTATGGACTGTTTTGAATAAGATTTTTAGTGGATTCTGAAGCTAGTTTTTCCTATTCTTTTAAGAGGTTTTCTCCACTTGTTTTAGAGACAAATACTTCCATTCAAAAGGAGAGTTTATCAAGAGTTTTCAAAAGTAATTTTCTTATGTTTTCCATCACAACTTCAATCCTTATTTTTCTCACAAACACTTAAGCTTTTCATTGATATATCCATCCTATAGGAGAGTTGTTGTGAGATTGTTTTTTGGTGATCAAAGTATTGTGATCATCAAAGACTTTATCTTTGCTTTGAGGAGGCGGACTTGTGTGTTCGCGATTGTTTCGAGTTCTAGTGAGAACTCATTATAGAGGTGCGACCTCGGCAAGCTTGCGTACTTGCGGTGTGTTGTTCTTGCGGGAACAAGAGAGGGACTAGAGAGTCCAAGAGTTCTAGTAGAAACTCCTTGTAGGTTTTGCGGCACCGAGTGATCCTGTGGGATCGATTTTAGTGAAAATCCTTCATAGTGTTGAAGGGGGGACGTAGAGCAAGTGTGCTCGAACCTCGAAACAAATCTCCTATGTTTGCGATTGCTCTCTATCTCTTACTTGTTTATATCTTGCATGCTTGTATTGCTTTCATCTTTATATGCTTGATATATATTTGTGCTCATATTGTTATATGCTTGGGGATTGTTTGCTAACACTTGTATTCAGCCAAGAGAGCTAAAGCAGTACCTCAACTCTTATCTAGAGAAATCTTGAGGAGTTAGTCCAGAGCCCTTCACGGGTAATCTGGCTACATCTTGTGTTATACTTGGTGTTTTACTTAAGAAGTTTTAGTTTGCATAAATAGTTTTATTCCGCATTAATTGACCATTAGATTAGCTGGTCACCTATTCACCCCCCCTCTAGGTGATTACAATATCTCTGGATAGTTATCCCAACAATCAAGCAGTGGGATCTAGGCGGTTATGGAAAAAATTACAATGTTCCAATCCTGTTGTTGTTGAAATTCGAAAAGCCCACGCGTGCATTAACGACTGAGACATGTATTAATACACATCCATCTCTATCTGAAAAGAGGTTAGCTTCTCATTACCATCAAAATACCATGTTCACAAGTATTTCCTAATTTTCTTCAAATAAGAATACTAATTCTCACGTCTGAGGGATTTTGACGGACACCACTTCGGTGCTCCTGACTTGACAGGTATTCTTTTTCTTCTATGTTCTTGATAGGATCAATCAGGAGTGTCCAACTGTTTGTAAAGAAAAATCTCCACCACACGAACATTCATTAACAAATTAATTAAGTATTATGTATAATATTGGAATTAAATTTAACTTACATTAAAAAATTTAATTGTTTTTGGACTTGATTTATCGCCAGACCCATGCTTGATGAATAATGAAAGTGACTTCCCCCCCTCTTAAATCTAACTCTTAAATCTAATGAAACTTATATATATATATATATATATATATATATATATATATATATATATATATATATATAGAGAGAGAGAGAGAGAGAGAGAGATAGACTTGTATCCTTTCAAAAGGATTTGATCCCGAATCCTTCCCACTCAAATTCAACCCTCCAACATTTGAATACAAGATCCACTCCGTTGAAGTTGATCTATACTATTTCAAGTATCTATAAACCAAAAATCAAGTGTTTTAAATACTTTTTGCCCATCCATCAAGTAGGGGAAAAACGGACGGCCTAAATAGTGAGTTGGTTAGTTTAACGGTGTAGAACATTTGAAATCTAACAAAAATTAGTTTATAGGGGTTTTTAAATGTTTAGATCATAATGAAATGGCCGGATCGAGAATTTGTATGTCTAAAGACATAGATCTAACCAACTCACTACTTTCGGCCGTCCATTTTGCGTCGCTTGATGGATGGGCAAAAAGTATTTAAAACACTTGATTTTTGGTTTATAGATACTTGAAATAGTATAGATCAACTTCAACGGAGTGGATCTTGTATTCGAATGTTGGAGGGTTGAATTTGAGTGGGAGGATCCGGGATCAAATCCTTTTGAAAGGATACAAGTCTATATATATATATATATATATTTGAGTTCAGTTCATTTGTGGGAGCCATAGACAAAGACACATATTTTAAAATGGCCTACCAAAAGGACCACACCAACTAGAACTGACCGTTGTTCCTAAACTAGACCTATAAAGTGTGGTTCAGGTTCTGGAACCGGATCAATTTCGGTTCAGGTTCCGGAACCGGGTAGATCCAGTTCCAGAACCGGATCCACTCAGTTTTTTAATCCATTTTTAATCCATTTTTTATAATAGTTAAAAAATAGAATCTTATAAAAATTAAATAATTAAATTTTAACATAATTATTTTCAATTATTACTAATTTAATATCTAAAGAAATATAACAAAATAAATAAAAATATTAAAAATGGGCTTGAAATTAATCCTTACCATAATTAAGTTGCCTACGTGTGCTCTTAGGGTTTAGAGGAATCAAAACCGACGTAGTTCTCTTACTTTATTCCCCTTACTTTACCTCAAGTCGCTTCCTTACATTTCGGTGGTCGTCATTTTCATAAAATCTTCACTTTGTTCTCGCACGATTTTTTATTGTCTTAACGCTGCTTTTGTTCAATCATCAAGACATGCTTGAGCCTCCACTGACTCGGGAAAGGTGCTCGATAGAGATAATGGAGAAATTTTTTTTGAGAATTATGAAGAAAAATTTTGTAAAGAGATTTTGTTAAGGGATTTCGTTGGAGGAGAATGAGAGAAACGAAGTCTTATTTATAAATCATAAATAATATATAAAAAAATTTTAAAAAACTTAAAAAAAATAATCCCTCTTTACTCTCTCTCTCCAACGGTCCAATTTTCGACTGCTGGAGAGGAGAGAGGAGAGCTTGAGAGGGGTCAGGCCCGCCTAGGAAAAAAATCCTAGCTAAAAGACCAGGCTCACCTGGCCGGCTGGCCCAGGACCGAATGACCCATACAAAAAAAAAAAAAAAAATTAAACTAGTTCGGAACTAGAACCACCGGTTCCGGTTCTGAAGTTCAGAAATTGGAACTGACCGGGAGGTTCCAGTTTGGTCTGGAGCAGCGGAACCGACGGCCCGAACCTGTTCCAGTTCTAGAGGGAGGGTTCGCGGTTCAGTTCCGCGGTTCGAACCGAACCAGAGTCGAGTCTAACACCAACAATAGAAATTTCTTTAGTGGTAAGAAAAACATCTCTTACCAATAAAAGAATATTTCTTATTGGTAAGAATGCCAATGTATGCCAATCTCATTGGTCACCTTAAAGTATGTGTGTTTGGCTCACATACATAAAACGAACCCTCTATTATCTTGGTTACTAATGGAAATTGCTAATAACTAGGAGTTCTTTGTAGGAATTTGTTATTTAAAAAATTTAAATAGAACTTGAATATCAATTTTTGGCTTTGTTCACTTGTATGAGCCACACGCAAATACAAATGCTTTAAGGTAACCAATAGAAAGCGCCATATATATATAAGCAATAAAAATTTTATTTTATGACAAGCAAAGCTTCTCTTACAAATAAAAGAACATTTGTTATAACGTGGAACTGTGTCATTGACCTCCTTAAAATATGTGTGTGGCTCACACAGAAACTGAACCCTCTATTTCTGTGGTTACTAATAGAAATTGCTCAAAGCATATAGTATTTTGTAGGAAAATTTGTAGGGAGGGAGCTCTTCCTTGGCTATTGCCTTTTGGTGAATCTTCTCTCTCTAACTATGAGGTTATTGGTTGCTAGAAAATGACAAATATTTTATGTTACCCATTAGATTATCAGAGAAGATTACTATTAAGTAGAAGATGGATACAATCATTTTATGATTTCAAGTTATAGATAAAGAAGTTCTAACAAAAAATAGAGAAGGTGTTCATTTAATCTCATGATCCAGGTGCAGTTTTATGGTGAAAAATTACTGGTCGCTAAAACCGGGATTGCACTAGGCTTCAAAATATGAAATTAGGTTAATTTAGGTAATTGTGAAAAAACAATGTCTACATGGCTGTACTATATTCTGTTCCAAAAAAATTGATTAGCGCATTGTAGTCATCTTTTTTTTGGTTACTATGTTCATGTGTCGTCTGAGGTGTTTGATAGGTTTTCATACCATAAATTACTTTAGATGAATTTTCTGCTATCAAGGTTTAACGTGCTTTCCTGTAATGAAAATATAAACAAGATGATAATAAATCAATTGATTAATATATAATATGTTCAGTAGATAAATAGATTTTGTTTCTTCAAACAAAGGCTGAGAAAGTGTAGAGGATAAACTATAGAAATTGACCCTTACCGGAAAACACCTGAAAATACTTGTACATGAATGTATGAATTTGTGGATAGAATGATCTCAGTAAACTCTTGGGCAAATAAAATTTCGAGCAATCTCTTTAATTCATGAAGTATAATTTGTTGAACCAGTTTAATTTATCCACAGCTTCACCGAGAAAAGCCTCGGATATAGAAATGAAATGATTATGGATATACAGATACGGATACTGGCGGATGTGAAAAAATGGTATCCGTATCCGCCAAATCAGATATCGGATATGGATCGGATATTAGCGGATCGGATGCAGATACTAATCGGATATGTAAAAATGGATATGGTTAAGGATAGACTATACAGATATACTTATATTACTTTTTATCTCATCTACAACAATATTAAATACATACTATGAATATTATTGTGTACATATCAATACTTTCACCATATCCATTATCATTCAGCTTCTATAACAATGGATTATATGACTTCCGGTGCTAAATATTGATTCGAATGTCACGGTTGATATCGAAGTACTCAAAATCTCTAATGCCACTCTTGCAAGAATCGAATACTTTTCACTATTACTTTTTCACCAAGTCAAAATATCAAAATCTAATGTTTAATGAAGAATAGTCTCTTCTATATAGATATCATTATCAAGTTTCCAACATTCAGATATCAGATCGGGTACGAATAGGATATAGTTTTTATCATATTCGTATCCGCATCTAACTTTCGAATATGGATACGGATATGAATATTAATGGATGTGAAAAAATAATATTCATGTCTGGATTGGAGGTGGATGCGGATATCCGCAGATGCCCAACCGGGCCCAAAGAGGAAGCTTCGGGTCTTATCCTGAGCCCACGTTACTCTGATACCACTTATCTAGAACCTCAACTCAATCAGAACTGTACAGTTCTCCTGAGATTCCAGTGATCGATGCAAGGACCGACTACGAAACCACTCGGACTCCGACGCAAAGACCCTTCGAAGCCTGCCACTCCTGCACTGGTGACTGCTGGATGGCATGATCTCTGCGATTCGTGAATTCAGTCATGCTGTCAGATCAATCACTCATTCAAAACGTTACAACGCCCCTACATCAATGCAGACTGTTATAGATAATGTCAGATATCTGTGTATGGTTATTCCAACAATCAAGCAGCGGGATCTAGGCGGTTATGGAAAAAATCACAATGTGCTAACCGTGCAATTGCTGAAATTCGAAAAGCCCACGCGTGCATTAACGACTGAGACATGTATTAATACACATTCATCTCCACCTGGAAAGAGATTAGCTTCTCCTTACCATCAAAATACAATGTTCACAAGTATTTACTACTTTTCTTCAAACAAGAATACTTATTCTCACGCCTGAGGGTTTTAGCGGATACCACACCGATACTCCTGACTTGATAGATATTCTTTTTATTCAATGTTCTTTACAGGATCAATGAGGAGTGTCCAACTGTCTGTAATGAAAAATCTCCACTACACGAACATACATTAACAAATTAATTAAGTATTATGATGTAATATTGGAATTAAATTTAGCTTACATTAATATTAATTGTTTTTGGACTTGGTTTATCACCAGACCCGTGCTTGAGGAATAATGAAAGTGAACTTTTTTCCCTTTTAAATCTAACTCTTAAATCTAATGAAACTTAAATATGTATATTTTGAGTTCAGTTCATTTGTGCGAGCCATAGACAAAGACACATATTTTAAAGTGGCCAACAGAAAAGGACCGCACCAACTAGAGCCGACCACGGTTCCGGAACCGGACCCGTAAAGAGCGGTTCCGGTTCCGGTTCTGGAACCGGATCAATTCCGGCTCAGGTTCCGGAACCATGTGGATTCGGTTCCGGGACCGGATCCACTCAGTTTTTTTAATCTATTTTTTATAATAGTAAAAAATAGAATATTAAAAATTAAATAATTAAATTTTGACATAATTATATATTAGATAATGTCATTTGGTATGTAGCCTTTGGTGCTTCTTAGATGTTGTGGTTTTCATAGTATTAGTACCACTTTTCCCTCTCCATATATCATTTTATTACAGCATCAACAAAATGTTGGATCTTAGCATTGTTGATTTGTTTCATAATATGGAATGTTATTGTTGTACATGATGGTAGATATTTGCAGAAATGTTCAGTTCAGATTTCCTGAACTGAAAGTTCACAAGTTTTCAATACTACAATTTCATTAGCTTGAACTGGCTATCCAGAATTATAGAAAGAACAACTAAATAATTGAGGAAGCTAGTAGGCTTGAAATCTTTTGATACTCATTTGATAGATATTCATTATTATGATAGGGACATTACTGTGCTGATTATGTTTCTAGTTCTTTGGGAGAAGAGTTTTCCAAACTGCTTGGTACTTCGACTTTAAATAGATAACAATACCTGGTCTTGGACATTGTCATTTTTATGCATTCACTGGTGTCACATGCTTTCCAAGTGAAAATTGCATTCTAACTTTAGTGGTAAATATCTGACTCATGTTGAGATCACGTCACGTATCTTGCCGCCCAGAAGCGCCCTAAGTAGGGGTGCCATCGGATCGGATACGGATCAAATATTGTCTTTACCATCTTCGAAACCGCACTTAATCTTCGAATACGGATACAGATACGGATACTGGCGGATGTGAAAAAATGGTATCCGTATCCGCCAAATCAGATATCGGATATGGATCGGATATTAGCGGATCGGATGCAATACTAATCGGATATGTAAAAATGGATACAGCTAAGGATAAACTAAACAGATATACTTATATTATTTTTTATCTCATCTACAACAATATTAAATGTGATACATACTATGAATATTATTGTGTACATATCAATACTTCCACTGTATCCATTATCATTCAGCTTCTATAACAATGGATTATACGACTTCCGGTGCTAAATATCGATTCGAATTTCACGGTTGATGTCAAAATACTCAAAATCTCTCATGCTACTCTTGCAAGAATCGAATACTTTTCACTATTACGTTTTCACCAAGTCAAAATATCAAAATCTAATGTTTAATGAAGAATAGTCTCTTCTATATGGATATCATTATCAAGTTTCTAACATTCAGATATCGTACGAAAGGATATAGTTTTTATCATATTCGTATCCGCATCTAACTTTCGAATATGGATACGGATATTAATATTAACGGATGTGAAAAAATAATATTCGTATCTGGATTGGAGGTGGATGCGGATATCCGCAGATGCCCAACCGGGCCTAAAGAGGAAGCTTCAGGTCTTATCCTGAGCCCACGTTACGCTGATACCACTTATCTAGAACCTCAACTCAACCAGAACTATGCAGTTCTCCAGAGATTCCAGTGATCGATACAAGGACTGACTCCGGACCACTCCGGACTCTGACGCGAAGACCCTTCGAAGCCTGCCGCTCCTGCACTGGTGACTGCTGGACGACATGATCTCCGCGATTCGTGAATTCAGTCATGCTGCCAGATCATTCCCTCATTCAAAACGTTACAACGCCCCTACATCAATGCAGACTGTTATAGATAATGTCAGATATTTCTGTATGGTTATCCCAACAATCAAGCTGTAACCCCCTGATCCCTGAGATACGTATCACAGTATCAGTACGCGATACGACGTATAATATTGCTTTGACCTCCGTGGTGGTCGATGGAGTTGTTTTCAGTTTTAAAAATTATTTCTAATATTTTATATTTTTCAGGATTTTCTGAAATTTTTCTGGAGTATTTTGGAAAATCTCCGTAGTCGGTGTCGACCGACACAGATAATCAGCTCTCTGATTTTTCTTTCACAAACGGAGTAAAATTTTAAGAATCTGCTTTCACCTTATGTCTTAGAATCATATGCTCTACGTTAGGGTATTTTTAGAGATTTGTCTGAATTTATCAAAAATCGGGTCAAACCGGTGTCGCCCAATATCAGCGATGCCTTTCAAGATTTTTAATTTGCAAACTGGACTGAATTTCTTCAAACCGTTTTCATATTATGTCTCAGGCTAATATTCTCTATTTTATAGAATTTTTGAAAATCATTCGGAGCTAGTCAATTTTTGACCCTATTAAAAGAAGATAAACAATTCATTTTTTTATTTCTTTTCTTTTTCTTCTTCCTTCTTCTTCTACACGCTTCTTCTCCACCGCCTTAACCCACCGCCTCAACTCTCTCTCTCCTCTTAAAAATCTCTCTCCCTCTCTCTAATTTCCACACACACTCTCTCTCTTAAATTCTCATTTTTTCTCTCTCTCTCTAAAACTCTCTCTCTCAAAGTTCTCTCCCTCTCTCCCCTTCGCACTGTTCCAGGCCCGGGGGCGGGCTCGACCCGCGCTCGCGGCCGGTGGCTGGTGGCCTGCGCACCACCGCGCCTCCCCAAGCCGGCCAACCCCTCCTCCTCTTTCCCTCTCCTTCTTCTTCCTCTCCTTCTTTTCTTCTTTTTCTTCTTTTCCTGTTCTTCTTCTTCTTTCTTTTCTTTTCTTCTTCTTCCTGTTTCTCTCTCTCTCTCCATCCCTCTCTCTCACTCGGCCAGACCCGCCGCTGGCAGCCAGACCCGCCGCGGCCAGCGGCGCTGGCCGGCCAAGGCGCGCGCAGCAGCAGCGAAGGCGCTGCTGCTGCTGGCTTGGGTTCGGGTATGAACCCGAACCCGACCCAGTAACCCTTTGGGTTAACTTGAAACCCAATAACCCCTCAACCCGACCCGTTAACCCAATAACCCATAACTTAAGTTAAAATGGGTTTGGGTATTGGATCTAAACCCGACCCGTTATGAGCCCAAACCCGCATCCAAACCCAATAAAGGTAAAATTGCAGAAAACCCCCTGATTCAGTTTAGGAATTGCATTTAAATTATTTTTATTTACATATTTAACCCATTTTGATGATTTAAGCGTTCGGACGATATTTGGAGCATCCGGACTCCGATTCGGACGATTCTGGATCCGTTGCGATCGTGAGAAAGAGAGCTACCTTCTTATGGCTAGTTTGTGAGTGTTTTTATTTTATAAACATGTTTAGTGAGATGAATTGATTCCTTTCTGTGACAGATCTTGATTATGGATAAAATACGGTAACGATTAATTATTAACTAGCAATGATTGGACAGTCATTGTAATAGGAATAACCCAGAAGATTGTTAGGTATTTCTTGATTTAATATGAGGTAATAATAGTAACAATAACTACTGACATAGACAACTCGGACACAGTCATCATACCTGTACAGGCACTGACACTCGGGCCATTATTTCACCATATTCTTGGACATTATTATGTCATGTATTGGATCACAGTTAGATAACTATCGTCACATGTATACTAATCTACGGTATTCGATGACACTACACTATCACTAGATATGAATGCAGGATACCGGTATTGCATGCACTGGTATCATCATTACACGGATACTGTAAGTTCACTGGACATGGTATTATATTAGACACTGACCATTGTTATTACATGTACTAGTAATACACAGATATGTTACACGGATTATTGCTATACATATATGTTCCACTGATACACGGATATACCAATTCATGGAGTATCGCATTTCATATTATTGTTATCATCGTTACATGGATGCTCGATACACAGTTATCTCATGTTCACACATCACTGTACATATGCTCACCGCACGAGTGTACATGTATGTATTGTTTCTATCTTCTTGTCATCACCGTACATAGTACATGTATTATTGTTCCATGTTATCCCCGTCTTCCTGTGATATGATTGTTTCCCGTTACTGTTATTGATATTCCCGTCACTGGATACATGAGCCATTGATATGCGATGTGTGAAATCCCACATCTATTGTTTCCTGTTTCCTGTTATCGTGTTTCGTGCTATCAACAGAGCTCATGTCATGTTATCATGTTACATGTATCATATCTTGTACTTGTTCCTGATATACTGTATAGTGAAAGATAATAAAGAGAACTTTGGTATGCGGGGAGACTTGACGGTTGACTAGATCTTGTCGGGTGGATGTCTAAATCCATTGTTTGTCCCACTGCAGGGGACGGGGTAGTGCTGGCTACCGTCTGTTATTCATGAGCATCCCGTTTTCTATTATATTTTAGCTCATTGAGATCCTGTTACATGTTATAGCCTTAGCGGGCTGGCCCTGGTCTCAGCAGCCAGGGATCTGTTTAAGGCCGTTGTCTCGGGTATGCACGGGATACACCCACCTGACTAGAGCTCCTCGACCGTGGGTTTTCAAGTAACATAAGACAACAGTATACACAATAGTGACGTCGGGAACACTTGTTATTTGGTCACTCTCTCGTTTGGATAATGGTACCCGTAAGCCATGTCCGGATGGGTTCGACTGGAGTGCGAGCTCCAGTATGAACTGCCAGTGGTATGGGACACTGGAAGAGATTGATTAAAATACCAAGTGATACGGATTGTTATTATTGTATTAATCACATGACATGCTCGACTCATGTATATTATTATCCCTTCGTAATTGTTATATTGCTGATATGTTACATAGGAGATTGCTGATATTGCTGATATATTACATTGCTGATATCGCTGATAGTTTATTCACTATCATGTCACCTGTATACCTTGTTACATTTCCTGACACTTGTTACACTCCATGTGGTCACACACTATTGATGTACATGTTTACTCTGCATTGCATATATGCTGCCTAGACATAACACAATAGTATGGTTATATTGCATACTTCATCTGCATGTTCATTTCTATCACGTCACCACTAGACAACATTCATTATTATATAAAACGGGAGACAACTATAGACATGATCCGATGATAACATGTTTGTTGGCCCAAGGTTACAATCACCCTTGTTTAGTGTATTTTGATGATTACAAAACATATTAGTTATTTGTACTAATATAAATTGTTGTTTAAGTGTGTTTCAGGTTCATATATTAAAGAGATGAATTCTTCCCTAAAGGAAGGTACATTGGACTCAAGACAAGTCAAATTGGGCTCAAAGTACAATATTGAAGATCAAGTGAAGATTGCCCATGTTGAAGTCTTGAAGACCTAGAAGTTTGTAAGTGTAGTTTTGTTAAAGATAGAATATGTGAAATTTGGCTCTAGGATTTGCACACACACTTGTTTTGAATGTTTCTATGTTTTTGAAAATGTTTATTTCTAAGTTTATGCCTTGGTTTATACATACATGTACTCAAAGCTTTATATCTTCAAAAACGTATTTAAAACATGTATATAAACAAAGTTCAGCATAACACTTAGTTCCAGAGTTTTTAAAAGATTTTTTACAAATTTTCTAACTCAAAAATCTGCCCAGAAAAAGACTATTTCAGGCAGACCGGTCGACCGGCAGTCGACCGGCTGCTGTGTCCAGACATGCACAGGCTGTGCATGTCTGTCGGTCGACCGATCCTACATACCGGTCGACCGAAAAGAGATGGTTGCTCTCTGTATCTTTTCGGTCGACTGGGTCGGTCGACCGATAGAAGGAAACTGTGTTTCCTTTGTTGGATCGGTCGACTGGCAGTCGACCGAAGTTCCAACGGCTCTTTTGCCTGCAGGGACCCGGTCGACCGGCAGTCGACCGGTAGGCCTGCAACAGGCCATAACGGCTCTTTCCTCTTTTAGAGTTTCTGAAAATCTGTTTTGGTTTTCTCTTAACAGAGTTTTTAGGAGTTGTTGGGACTCTTTTTCTGATCAAATTAGCTGGAAAAATCAGAGTTTTTAACCTATTCTCTCCCTATAAATAGTGGGGAATAGGCCTTAGTTATTTACTAAGAAAAATACAAGTTTTCATTGTTTTCAAGAGAAAGAGAAAAATAGTTTAAAGCTTCATTTCCATTCTTTCAAATTGGTTTTTCAGTTGTTGTTTGATCTCTAATATCACTCTACAACTGAAGCTTTTCTCACCACACTTCATAGAGCCAAAAATTTCATATTCTTTCTATAGGTGAAGTTGTAAAAGAGTGAGAGTGTTTGTAAAAGAGTGTTGTGGTCTAGTTAAAGATCACTATTTGTAATCCTGTTCTTGTGGAGACAAGCTCCTCGGTGGAGTTTCTTTGTAAGGTAAAGCTACGGGCTTGAGGTCTTTGGAGGCCTAACTTGTACGGGATCCTAAGGGGATAGTGGAAACCCTTCACGGAGGTGAAGGCGGGGACTAGAGCAACGGGCTCGAACCTCGAAACAAATCATCCTTGTTTGCGATTGCCTTTGCGTTCTTCTGCTTTCAATTTCTCTTGTCTTTATATTGCCTTGAATTATTTGCTTGAGTAACTAACCCTCTACTTGTGGAATCTTGTATTGCTATACTTGTTGTGTTACATTGTGAGCTTTTCATTTTCATCATCATACTTGGCATTGATCAATCACACCTCAATACAACACGGTTGCATTGCGCACCTCTAACCCATTTAAGGGGAATTGGAGGAAGGAGTTCAGAACCTCGCAAGGGGTATTCGGCTCTTAGTCGTGTTTTTGAGAGATTGTTGCATCACTCATTTCATAAGTTTAAAAAGATCATTAGATTAGCAATTACACCTATTCACCCCCCCTCTAGGTGTATTTCAATTGGTATCAGAGCTTGGACTCTAGGATTTGGCTTAACAACCTTAGAGAGATCCTCATATTGCTAATCATTTCATTCATTTCCACATAGTAAACATGGCCGATGGTATTAAGACACCCCCTAAGTTTGATGGACTTAACTTTCCCATATGGAAGGTTAAGATGACCGTTTTCTTGCAATCTTTAGGTAGCCGAGTTGCAAAGGCCGTGACTAAACAATTTAGTACCCCCGATGGTGATGAATCTACTTGGTCCGAAATTGAGACCAAGGAGTTTGATGCCAATGCTAGGGCTCATTATGCACTCCTACAAGCCCTCAATGATGATGACATAGCTAGAGTCATCCATTGCAAATCCGCCTATGAGATTTGGACCCATTTGCTAGTAACACATGAGGGGACATCACAAGTGAAGAGGGCCAAGATAGACCTTCTTCGGTCCCAATATGAAAATTTTAGCATGCAAGAACATGAAACCATAGATGATATGGTTACTAAATTTACTAAGATTACTAATGGGCTTTCTTCTCTAGGTGAAGAGATCAACAACGACCAAAGGGTGAGAAAGATCATCCGGGCTCTTCCTCCATCATGGGAAGTGAAAGCTACAACATTGAAGGAACTCAATGATAAAAATGAGATTGAGCTCATCGGACTCATTGGGAATTTAAAAACCCATGAGATGGAGAGGAAGGCAAGGGAGGACATGGCACCCTCCAAAAAGAAGACCATTGCCTTCAAAAGTCATGCTACTTACTCCGACGAAGATGATGAAGAAGAAGATGACGAGGAGCTCTCACTTCTAGTCAAAAACGTCCGGAGGATGTACAACAAGGCAAAGTTCCAAGGACGGAGGAGATGGCAAGGAGGCAAAGAAGAGAGAAAGATCATATGCTTCAATTGCCAAAAGCCGGGACACATTGTAGCGGAGTGTCCGGACCAAGTGAAGCCATCTTCATCCAAGAAGCCATACAAGAAGAAGGCTATGAAAGCAACATGGGATGACGAAAGTGAATCCGAGGAGGAGATCGACACCGCCAATATGTGCTTCATGGCAAATGAGAGCACAAGCAAGGTAACCCCCTCAACTCTTCTTGATGATAATTTATCCATGGATGAGCTAGGAGAAGCATTTATAGAACTTTCTCAAAATTATGACTTCATGAAGAAAAAGTACTTGAAAATGAAAAAGGATAATGAATCTTTGAGTATTCAAGTGTTAAATCTTTCTAAAGAAAATAATGACTTGCATTCTTCTTTAGTTTCCACTAAAAATGATTTTGAAAAATATAAGATTGCTTGTAAAGGAAAGACCCCATTTGTAGATTCTAATGAGATTGCCATGCTTAAGGAAAGATTAGACTCATTAGATGTTGTTTTGAAAAAGTGTAGTGAGTTTGATAAGAAGAAAATGGAGAATATGTTTTCTAAGAAACAAGCTCCTAAGAAAAATGTTCATCATGCTCATGCTCATGTACATGCTACACAAGCTATGCATCATGGTAAACCCCCAAAGCATGCTCACACTTCACATACACACCATGCATTTATGTATAGAAAAGTGTACACATGTTCACATGTGGACGGAAAGGACACTTAGCTATTTTTGCTATGATAGACTAAGTGCATCATCTCATAATGTTTGGGTTCGTAACACTAACTTTCAAGGACCCAAGAAAGTTTGGGTACCAAAGTCAACAATTGTTTTAAATGATATAGGTACTTTCCAAAGCCCAACGACGTAGAGGTTTGTGGTATCTTGATAGCGGTTGCTCAAGGCACATGACTTGGGACATCAACAACTTTGCAACCCTATCAAGATATCATGAAGGTGGCACCGTCACCTTCGGAGATGACGCCAAGGGTAAAATCATTGGTATTGGTAATGTAAAGCTTGGCACTTCTCCTTTAATTGAAAATGTAGTTTTAGTAGACGGGCTCAAGCATAATCTCTTGAGCATTAGTCAATTATGTGATAAAGGATTTAATGTTATTTTTGATGATATTGCTTGTAAAATAGTTGACAAAAATTCTAATGTTTGTGTATTTCCGGTTTTCGTGAAAGTAATGTATATATAATAGATATGCTAAATATGTCTTGTAATATAACATGTTTAAAAGCCCTCGATGACGAATCTTGGTTATGGCATAGGAGATTAGGCCACGTTTCATTTGACCATATTTCTAGGCTTAACTCTAAGGAAATGGTGAAGGGTATTCCTTCATTGAACTTTGAAAAGGACCGAGTTTGTGACGCATGTCAATTTGGGAAACAAACTAAGTCCTCATTCAAATCAATTAAGGATATCATGTCATCACGTCCATTGGAGCTAATCCACATGGATTTATTGGCCCTACACAAACCAAAAGTTTAAGTGGGAGTAGATTTGCTTATGTTTTAGTAGATGATTTTCGCGTTTTACTTGGGTTTATTTTCTTGAACACAAAAGTCAAACCTTTTCACATTTTCAAGCCTTTAAGAAAAGAGTTGAAAAGGAAAATGACTCCTCAATAATTAAAATAAGAAGTGATAGAGGAGGTGAGTTCATTAACCTTCCCTTTACCACTTTTTGTGAGGAACATGGAATAAAACATGAACTTTCTTGTCCTAGAACTCCACAACAAAATGGAGTAGTTGAGCGGAAAAAATCGTACTTTACAAGAGATGGCTAGGACAATGTTAAATGAATATGGTCTACCACATTATTTGTGGGCCGAGGCCGTTCATACTTCATGTTACATTGCAAATCGTGTTTTCCTATGTAAAAATACTACTAAGACTTCTTATGAGATGTATTTTTCTAGAAAACCTAATGTTTCTTATTTCAAAGTGTTTGGTTGCAAATGTTTTGTTTTAAATACAAATATTAATTTGGGAAAATTTGATGCAAATGCATATGAGGCTATTTTTGTAGGTTACTCAAATACTAGTAAGGCTTATAGAGTCTTCAATAGGTCAACTTTGACTATTGAGGAATCTATTCATGTTAAATTTGAGGAATCTAACAAGTTTGTTAAGAATTGTGTAGAAATTGATGCTTTAGATGAAGGTTTGGAGAAAGTGACCTTGGAGGATGCTTCTACCATGGGAGACAAGCCAAAGGATAGTGATGGAAGTGAAGCCAAAGTGGAAGAGGCTCAAGGAAATGAACATCAAGCAAATGAAGAGGAGCCCTCTCAACCACTACCAAAGGATTGGAGATTCAATCCTCATCATCCCAAGGACCTCGTCATAGGTGAAGTATCAAAAGGGGTAACCACTCGCTCTAAGATTCAAGATTTTTGTGGTAATTTTGCTTTTATTTCACACATAGAACCTAAAAATGTCCTCGAGGCCGAGGCCGATTCATATTGTTGCTTGCTATGCAAGAGGAGCTCAATCAATTTGAGCGCAACCAAGTATGGCATCTTGTTCCTAGGCCCCAAGATAGACCAACTATTGGTACTAAATGGATCTTTAAGAACAAGTTGGATGAATCGGGTAATGTAGTTAGAAACAAGGCTAGGTTAGTTGCCCAAGGTTACACTCAAATCGAGGGAATCGATTTTGAAGAAACCTTTGCACCCGTAGCACGGCTCGAAGCCATACGGATGACCTTAGCATATGCCTCATTTAAAGATTTTAAGTTATTTCAAATGGATGTAAAGAGTGCTTTTCTTAATGGTTATATTGATGAGGAGGTGTATGTTGAACAACCCCCGGGTTTGTTGATCCTACACACCCTAATTATGTTTATAAATTAGATAAAGCACTATATGGTTTGAAACAAGCCCCTAGGGCTTGGTATGAAAGATTGTCTTCATTTTTGCTTTCAAATGATTTTAAGAAAGGAAAAGTTGATAAAACATTATTTACCAAACATATAGATCAAGATATCCTCATAGTTCAAATTTATGTTGATGACATTATTTTTGGATCTACTAATGTTTCACTTTGCAAGAATTTTGAGTCATGCATGAAAAAGGAATTCGAGATGTCTATGATGGGGGAGCTCAACTTCTTCCTTGGACTTCAAATCAAGCAACGTAGTGATGGGACATTCATCAACCAAGCCAAGTACACCAAAGAACTCATCAAGAGGTTCGGGCTTGAAGGATCCAAAGTAGCAAAGACTCCCATGGCAACCACTACGAAACTTGACAAGGACGAACAAGGTAAGGAAGTAGACATCAAATTATTTCGTAGCATGATTGGTAGTTTACTCTATCTTACGGCTAGTAGGCCGGATATAATGTTTCCGTATGTTTATGTGCACGTTTTCAATCATGTCCTAAGGAATCACACTTAATAGCGGTAAAACGCATAATTAGGTATCTTAGGGGCACAATTGATTTAGGTTTGTGGTATCCGAAAACTAACCAATTTACCATGACTAGTTATTCGGATGCCGACTATGCCGGTTGTAGGGTAGATAGGAAGAGCACAAGTGGCACTTGCCAATTCTTGGGCAATTGTCTTGTGTCTTGGTCTTCCAAGAAGCAAAATAGTGTAGCCCTCTCAACCGCCGAGGCGGAGTATGTAGCAGCCGGAGCTTGTTGTGCACAAGTACTCTGGATGAAACATACTCTTCTCGATTTGATTTACATTTTGATCATGTTAAGATTTATTGTGATAATACTAGTGCTATTCACATGATCAAAAATGCTAATCAACATAGTAAAACAAACATATAGACATTAGATATCATTTTCTTAGAGATCACTTTGAAAAAGGTGACATTGATATCGATTTTGTTTCCACAGATTTTCAACTTGCAGATATTTTCACAAAACCTTTAGATTATGCAAGATTTTCATTATTTGTGGTGAATTGAATGTATGTAAGATTGATACTTAAAATATCTTTGTTTTGTTTGTTTTGATTTCTAATATGTTTGTTTTGTTTTGTCTTAAAATTTTTTTTTAACCCTTTTTGATGTATGACAAAAAGGGGGAGAAAATATATGGAGAAAATATATGGTTGTTTTAAATTTTGTTATTCCTTATGATAGTTTATTTTGGTGATGATATTTTTCAATGCTTTATGTATGCTTACACAGTTGTTCATATTCATGTTAAATACATAGCATTGTTTAAGGGGGAGCTTTCCAAGCTCTTTCCTCTTTTATTTGTTTAATAACTCATATGTTTTGTCATCATCAAAAAGGGAGAGATTGTTGGCCCAAGGTTACAATCACCTTGTTTAGTGTATTTTGATGATTACAAAACATATTAGTTATTTGTACTAATATAAATTGTTGTTTAAGTGTGTTTCAGGTTCATATATTAAAGAGATGAATTCTTCCCTAAAGGAAGGTACATTGGACTCAAGACAAGTCAAATTGGGCTCAAAGTACAATATTGAAGATCAAGTGAAGATTGCCCATGTTGAAGTCTTGAAGACCTAGAAGTTTGTAAGTGTAGTTTTTGTTAAAGATAGAATATGTGAAATTTGGCTCTAGGATTTGCACACACACTTGTTTTGAATGTTTCTATGTTTTTGAAAATGTTTATTTCTAAGTTTATGCCTTGGTTTATACATACATGTACTCAAAGCTTTATATCTTCAAAAACGTATTTAAAACATGTATATAAACAAAGTTCAGCATAACACTTAGTTCCAGAGTTTTTAAAAGATTTTTTACAAATTTTTCTAACTCAAAAATCTGCCCAGAAAAAGACTATTTCAGGCAGACGGTCGACCGGCAGTCGACCGGCTGCTGTGTCCAGACATGCACAGGCTGTGCATGTCTGTCGGTCGACCGATCCTACATACCGGTCGACCGAAAAGAGATGTTGCTCTCTGTATCTTTTCGGTCGACTGGGTCGGTCGACCGATAGAAGGAAACTGTGTTTCCTTTGTTGGATCGGTCGACTGGCAGTCGACCGAAGTTCCAACGGCTCTTTTGCCTGCAGGGACCCGGTCGACCGGCAGTCGACCGGTAGGCCTGCAACAGGCCATAACGGCTCTTTCCTCTTTTAGAGTTTCTGAAAATCTGTTTTTGGTTTTCTCTTTAACAGAGTTTTTAGGAGTTGTTGGGACTCTTTTTCTGATCAAATTAGCTGGAAAAATCAGAGTTTTTAACCTATTCTCTCCCTATAAATAGTGGGGAATAGGCCTTAGTTATTTACTAAGAAAAATACAAGTTTTCATTGTTTTCAAGAGAAAGAGAAAAATAGTTTAAAGCTTTCATTTCCATTCTTTCAAATTGGTTTTTCAGTTGTTGTTTGATCTCTAATATCACTCTACAACTGAAGCTTTTCTCACCACACTTCATAGAGCCAAAAATTTCATATTCTTTCTATAGGTGAAGTTGTAAAAGAGTGAGAGTGTTTGTAAAAGAGTGTTGTGGTCTAGTTAAAGATCACTATTTGTAATCCTTGTTCTTGTGGAGACAAGCTCCTCGGTGGAGTTTCTTTGTAAGGTAAAGCTACGGGCTTGAGGTCTTTGGAGGCCTAACTTGTACGGGATCCTAAGGGGATAGTGGAAACCCTTCACGGAGGTGAAGGCGGGGACTAGAGCAACGGGCTCGAACCTCGAAACAAATCATCCTTGTTTGCGATTGCCTTTGCGTTCTTCTTGCTTTCAATTTCTCTTGTCTTTATATTGCTTGAATTATTTGCTTGAGTAACTAACCCTCTACTTGTGGAATCTTGTATTGCTATACTTGTTGTGTTACATTGTGAGCTTTTCATTTTCATCATCATACTTGGCATTGATCAATCACACCTCAATACAACACGGTTGCATTGCGCACCTCTAACCCATTTAAGGGAATTGGGAGGAAGGAGTTCAGAACCTCGCAAGGGGTATTCGGCTCTTAGTCGTGTTTTTGAGAGATTGTTGCATCACTCATTTCATAAGTTTAAAAAGATCATTAGATTAGCAATTACACCTATTCACCCCCCTCTAGGTGTATTTCAATGTTAAGCAATGACGGTATTAAAAGATGACATGATTATATTTTTCTACTGCATATTATATATTTATTATATGGTGTCACTAGTACAACATCATGTATTAATATATTAGTATCGTGCTTGTATTACTATAGTATATATTAATGCCTCCTTTATTTTACCACTCACTAGGTCGCTTTCTGACGACCCTGGGTTTGCGTGCCCAGGTTGGAGATCCGAATCACCGTATTATCAGATAGTGCCTTGGAGTTACATAGGAGATTCCTCATCGAGACTATTCATAGGTATCTTTATGATTTATTGTTGTTATCTTATTTATCCCTGTTGTTCTATCTGTTATGATCACTAACCTCTTTCTACAGGTATTCTTATACTTATTTCTGCTGGAACCCTTGTGTATATGGAGATTATGTCCTGTACTGAGGCTTAACGTACGCGTGAGGGTGTTTTCACCTCGCGTATGTATGTCGCCATAACGTCTCCGTATCCTTGGGATCAGGGCGTTACACAAGCAGCGGGATCTAGGCGGTTATGGAAAAAAAATCACAATGTGCTAATCGTGCAGTTGCTGAAATTCGAAAAGCCCACGCGTGCATTAACGACTGAGACACGTATTAATACACATTCATCTCCATCTGAAAAGAGATTAGCTTCTCATTACCATCAAAATACAATGTTCACAAGTATTTCCTACTTTTCTTCAAACAAGAATACTTATTCTCACGCCTGAGGGTTTTTGGCGGATACCACACCTGTACTCCTGACTTGATAGATATTCTTTTTATTCAATATTCTTCACAGGATCAATGAGGAGTGTCCAACTGTCTGTAATGAAAAATCTCCACTACACGAACATACATTAACAAATTAATTAAGTATTATGATATATATATTGGAATTAAATTTAACTTACACTAATAATAATTGTTTTTGGACTTGGTTTATCGTCAGACCCGTGCTTGATGAATAATGAAAGTGAACTTTTTCCCTCTTAAATCTAACTCTTAAATCAAATGAAACTTAAATATATATATTTTTAAGTTCAGTTCATTTGTGCGAGCCATAGACAAAGACATATATTTTAAAGTGGCCAACAGAAAAAGACTGCACCAACTAGAGCCGACCACGATTTCGGAACCGGAACCGTAAAGAGTGGTTTCGGTTCCGGTTCTGGAACCGGATCTGTTCCGGCTCAGGTTCCGGAACCGGGTGGATCGGTTCCGGGACCGGATCCACTCAGTTTTTTTAATCTATTTTTTTATAATAGTTAAAAAATAGAATATTAAAAATTAAATAATTAAATTCAACATAATTATTTACAAGTATTACTAATTTAATATCTAAATAAATATAACAAAATAATTAAAAAATAAAAATGGGCTTTAATATAATCCTTACCATAATTAAGTTGCCTACATATGCTCTGGGATTTAGAGGAATCAAAACCACGTAATTCTCTTACTTCATTCCCCTTACTTATCTCAAGTCGCTTCCTTACATTTCGGTGGTTGTCATCTTCATAAAGTCTTCATTTTGTTACCGTACAATTTATTATTGTCTTAACGTTGCTTTTGTCCATCATCATGACATGCTTGAGCCTTCACTGACTCGGGGGATGTACTCGAGAGAGATTATGGAGAAGATTTTTTAGAGAATTATGAAGAGAAATTTTATAGAGAGATTTTGTAGAGGGATTTCGTTGGAGGAGAATGAGAGAAATTAAGTCTTATTTATAAATTATAGATAATATATTAAAAAATCTAAAAAAATAATCCCTTTTTACTCTCTCTCTCTCTCTCTCCCCCCCTACTCTCCTCCCTCCAACGGTCCAATTTTGGACCGTTGAAGAGGAGAGAGGAGAGCTGAGAGGGGTCAGGCCTGACCAAGAAAAAAAATCCTAACTAAAAGACCAGGCCCACCTGGCCGGCTGGCTCATGGGCCGAATGACCCATACAAAAAAAAAATTAAACCAGTTCGGAACTAGAACCATCAGTTCCCGATTCTGAAGTTCAGAAATTGGAACCGACCGGGAGGTTCCAGTTCGGTCTAGAACCGCGGAACCGACAGCCCAGGGCGGTTCTAGTTCCAGTTCTAGAGGGAGGGTTCGCGGTTCAGTTCGCGGTTCGACCGAACCAGGATCGGTCTAACGCTAACAATAAAAATTTCTTTAATGGAAAGAAAAGCATCTCCTACCAATAAAAGAATATTTCTTATTCGTAAGAATGCCAATGTATGCCAATCTCATTGGTCACGTTAAAGTATGTGTGTTTGGCTCACATACATAAACTGAACCCTCTATTTTCTTTGATGCTTGAGCCTCCACTGACTCGGGAGATGTACTCGAGAGAGATTATGGAGAAGAATTTTAGAGAATTATGAAGAGAGATTTTGTAGAGGGATTTCGTGGACGAGAATGAGAGAAATTAAATCTTATTTATAAATTATAGATAATATATAAAAGACAAAAAAATAAAAAATAAAAAATAATCTCTTTTTACTCTCTCTCCCCCCTCCTCTCCTCCCCCCAACGGTCCAATTTTGGACCGTTGAAGAGGAGAGAGGAAAGCCTGAGAGGGGTCAGGCCCGCCTAAGGAAAAAAAATCCTAACTAAAAGACCAGGCCAACCTGGCCTGCTGGCCCAGGGCCGAATGACCCATACAAAAAAAATAAAATAAAATAAACCAGTTCAGAACTAGAACCATCAGTTCCCGGTTCTGAAATTCAGAAATTGGAACCGACCAGGAGGTTCCAGTTCGGTCTGGAACCGCGGAACCGACAGCCAGGCTGGTTCTAGTTCCAGTTCTAGAGGGAGGGTTCGCGGTTCAGTTCGTGGTTCGACCGAACCAGGATCGGCTCTAACACCAACAATAGAAATTTCTTTAATGGAAAGAAAAGCATCTTCTACCAATAAAAAAATATTTCTTATGGTAAGAATGCCAATGTATCCAATCTCATTGGTCACGTTAAAGTATGTGTGTTGGCTCACATACATAAATTGAACCCTCTATTTTCTTGGTTATTAATGGAAATTGATAATAACTATCATTCTTTGTAGGAATTTGTTGTTTGAGAAATTTAACTAGAACTTGAATATCTATTTTGAGTTTAGTTTACTTGTATGAGCCACACACAAATACAAATGCTTTAAGGTAACCAATAGAAAGCACCATATGTATAAGCAATAAAATTTTATTTTATGACAAGCAAAGCTTCTCTTACAAATAAAAGAACATTTCTTATAAAGTGGAACTGTATCCTTGACCCCCTTAAAATATGTGTGTAGTCACACAGAAGTTGAACCCTCTATTTCTTTGGTTACTAATGGAAATTGCTCAAAGCAAACAGTATTTTGTAGGAAAATTTGTAGAGAGGGAGCTCTTCCTTAGCTATTGCCCTTTGGTGAATCTTCTCTCTCTGACTACGTGGTTATTGGTTGCTAGAAAATGGCAAATATTTTATGGTACCCATTAGATTATCAGAGAAGATTACTGTTGACACTCTAAAAAAAACAAACTCCTAGGTAGTACTTCAACCGGTTTGAACGACGTCTACACTCGACGATATTTACAAAAGTCAGAGTCATAGTTTATGCCCATGTCAGAGAGCAAAGCAGGCCTATAAAGTTAGGTCTGATCAAACACCTAACTTTGCGTGAGCCCAAAAGAGAACTAGCTTCGCTTATAGCCTTGTTAAAAGGCCGAAGGCAAGAGCTTCGCATAAAGCTTCAATCAGCCCGTTGAGGGCTAAATTAGCTTCGCTGGAAGCTTTCTCACCAACTTTACTGGAAGTGTGGTCCAACTCTGCTCTAAGCTAACTTGCTAGCTTCGCCTAAAGCTTCACCTAAGTCATCAAATGAGCTATCTTCTAGCCTCACTTGAAGCCTTGAATATAGCTTCACCTGAAACTTTTTAAGATGAACTTCGCATGAAACTCTTACTTAGCTCCGTAGCGAGCTTTTCAAGGCCATTAGTAGACCGTTTCAAAATCTCACGAGGAATTAATGGTGAACCTCACTGCTTTAGTGGGGCTAATGTCACCTTAAGTGGGAGGTTACACCCACCCATTTCGTCCTACATTAAGTGGAGACAATTAAGTCACAATCGCTATTAATAGCTCTCGCGAACCTCCTAGCTTCGCCTGAGCTTGCATTTAGCCTCGCGGTAAGGCTATTTCGAGCCTTGCACAAATCTAATAGACTAATCAGTCTTGCTGAATTCAAGAGGGTAATGACAACCTATTTGCTATAAATAGCCCCTTGTAAGAGAGAAGAAGGGTTGAAGAATTTGGAGAGATCTAAGAGACCTAAAGCCAAAGCGCCCTCTACTTTTAAGATTCCAATACCCCAGAAATTCCACTCTCTTTCATTTAGGGTCCCAACACGCCTTCTATGTTTAGAAGATTTTCAGAGCCAAGTGAGAAGGAAATTCTTTCGAGAAGCCTTAATACCTGACCAATTGCATCATCAACGGGATAAAGTGACCGTGCGCACATCAGATTCCCACCGACATATTTTCCTAGAATCTCAGAGGAGATTTACTTGTAATTTCGCTCCTCCATTCTTTTCTTTGTAAGTTTCCCCGATCAATTTCTACGGAAAACAATTACGATTAAATAGAAGATGGATTCAATCATTTTATGATTTCAAGTTATAGATAAAGTTCTAACAAAACATAGAGAAGGTGTCCATTGAATCTCATGATCAAGGTGCAGTTTTATGGTGAAAAATTACTAGTCTCTAAAACCAGGATTGCACTAGGCTTCAAAATATGAAATTAGGTTAATTTAGGTAAATTGTGAAAAAACAATGTCTATATGGCTGTACTATATTCTGTACTAAGAAAATTGATTAGTGCATTGTGGTCATCTTCTTCTTCTTCTTTTTTTTTTTTTTTTTTTTTTTGCACTTACAGGCAAAATGGGTGATTTCGATATTGCAGTATTGCCTAATTGATCAACATACTTAGTAGCAAGATCTTATATAAGTTTCATAACTCGGGGCTGAATTTTAACGGTTGAAGTGGATCTTATTGGTTTCGATTTTCCTCAATATTTCAACATCTTTTTCCCCTTCATTGACACTGCCTCTGAGTATGGGATTACATTTAGTGTTGGTGTCCGTTTGTGTTTCTTTAAAATAAAAATGAACTTCAATCTTGTTGATTTGGCATATTCTGATTGACTGAATTCCTTTTTAAGGTCTCCTCTTGATTGGATCTCCCTAGAGAACAAGTAATTCAAACTAAGAAACAGAAAACAATTCAGTTCATTCTGTATTCCAGTAAACCTCAAAACTCAAGGGAGTCCTTCTGGAGAGAACGCCTTGTTGTTTGCGTTTAGTCCCACATCGGAAGCGTACATATACTTGGTGCCTTTGAATTAATCTTGCCCACTTAGATGGGCACGACCTTACTTGAACAGGATCTGTTCTATAGGCTCGTACAACTGTATCCTTGAGTTCTAAGGAGACAGGCAACACAGTCTGGTGGATGACATTGTAGCCTCGTGCCCAGAGCGTGATTAACAGTAGAGATCAAAATCGTTGATGAAATACTGTAGAGGATCGTTCTCAGTTGGGCCTCTGTGCCCTCTGGAGATGGGCTTGAGGTTGTCTGACAGACCCCTTCCTCCCAAATTTTTTTTATCCTTTCTTTTCGTTAACTCTTTAATTTCAATTATCATTCTAACGTTCCATTTTCACTGCCATTATTATATCAGTGGAAGATCATTAATCGTCTTATGACAAAAATTGTTGAATGCCTCTGCTTCAGCATAGCGTGTGATGGGTTTGTAGAAATGCCCAGCATAGTTTTTTTCCCTGGAAGATATTCTGGATAATTTCAATTTTAATGTGATGCATTATTATGTCAATGGATAGATCATTATTATTACTCGTCTTGCATCAAGATGTTAAATGCCTCTCCTTCAGAATAGCCGTGTGCTGTGTTTGTAGAAATGCCCACCTCAAAATTCCTCTACAGACTCGAAAATTCTCAGTTCTATTACCTTGCCTTTTTTACAGGCATCTTCTCATCTATGGAAATTTTATTTTTTTAGTGAAGAAACTAATGATTAATAATATAGGTCTGTTGGTCAATGTACATTGCAATGTCTAAACAAATCAATTTTGTTGGCCCTATGCTGGGTATGCTACCAGTCAACCACTAAGCTTGTTGTGGGGCTATGGAGGAATCAATTTTGGCTGTAGAGAGGAGCATTAGGTGAAAGAAGATTAGTGCTAGAGGCCCTTCCTCTTATTCTTTTTAGATAATATCATTTGGTATGTAGCCTTTGGTGCTTCTTAGATGTTGTGGTGGTTTTCATAGTATTGGTACCACTTTTCCCTCTCCATATATCATTTATTACAGCATCAACGAAATGTTGGATATTAGCATTGTTGATTTGTTTCATAATATGCAATGTAATCTCTTTATTGTAGTATTATGATGGTAGGTTTGCAGAAGAAATGCTCAGTTCAGATTTCCTGGAACTGAGAGTTCACAAGTTTTCAGTACTACAATTTCATTAGCTTGAACTGGTTATCCAGAATCATAGAAAGAACAACTAAATAATTGGGGAAGCTAGTAGGCTTAAAATCTTTGATACTCATTTGATAGATATTCATTATTATGATAGGGACATTACTGTGCTGATTATGTTTCTAGTTCTTTGGGAGAAGAGTTTCCGGACTGCTTGGTACTTCAACACTAAATAGGTCTTGGACATTGTCCTTTTTATTCATTCACTGGTGTTTCATGCTTTCCATGTAGAAGTTGTTGGTTTCTGGGATCAATCTGACAACTAATCAATATCACTGAAATATCAACAATCTAATTGGTCAGGTCGGTAAATATCAGGTGAGAGGTTTTCCGTTCAATAGAACGTTCTTAATTTAAGAATCACCTTTCAATTTCCTTCCTTAGTTAACCACGAATTAGACTGGTATAAATCAGTCTCAATATACTGAATATCAGTATATCCCTGTATAAAGAAATTAATTCACTTATACAGTACTTGGAGTGAGGTATGCTTAAAGCGAATCTCCTTAAGACAATTACGTCCCCCGCACCGGTGCTAACGGGTTACTGGACGCTAGTCTCCCAAGATACAACACTCCTTCACGGTATTTGGATAGCACTACCAAATCACCGTAAGGTCGAACCGTAGTTAACCAGTACCTTCACAAGATTATGAAGCAGCGGGATAAAGACAAATTTCGGGAGAATATTTACCGTAGTTAACCAGTACCTTCACAAGAGTTTTGTCATCATCAAAAAGGGAGAGATTGTTGGCCCAGAGGCCTTCCACTCTAGTTTTGATGATGATTAACTCATGTAGTTATAGTTACTAATAATCTTGTGATGTTTAGTTTCAGATATTAACCAAGATATTAGTAAGTGATTAGCTTCAACAAAGGTGTTTTGGAGCTATCACACGGTGATTCAAGAGCCGAGCATCAAGTTCATACCTAGCACTCGTTTGGAGTCAAGCTCGGTGATCACGTTTGGATCGAGTCGACTTGGAGACGGCGCCTCTACAAGAAGACCTCGGTACATAGTTTAGTTTTTAGTTTGGATTCATTTGTAACGATTAGATAATGTGGTATGCTCAAGTTCACACACACACTTGTTTAAGTTTCATATTTGGTTTTCGGTTTTTGTTTAACCGATCTTGGCTTTCATGAATAGATAGAATCAAAACAAGTTTACATGACTTAATGTATATTAGATTTATTCTATATACATGTATGCTTCAACTATTTAAACAAAGTTAGTTTGATAGTCTATTCATGAGTTTAGTGTTTTGGTATTTTAAACAAAACTTATTTTTGGATTTTAAGTTAAAAACATTGATATATATATCAATTTTATGTATATTGGATTATATCCATATACACAATGCTTAAAAGTTGTTTCAATATCATGTTTTGTATTTGGATGAGTTTGGACAAAATGATTTTTTCATTTCAAAAATCCTAATTTTGAAAAATACGGATTTGGTTTTCGGCAAAATTTCTAAGTAAAAAAATGGTTCAAATTGTTTGAAAAATGTGTTGAAATTTTTCACACATATTTGTATATCAAAGTATATACTGAAACTATTTTGTGGATTTTAAAAATTTTATGAGATTATTATTGATAATTAAAAACCCAAGTTTTAAGTCCTGAATTTCAGCCTGCCAGGCTCTGGCGGTCGACCGGACCGGTCGACCAGACCAGAGTCGGTCGACCAGACGGTCGGACCGACGTGCACAAGAACGTGCACGTAGGCCAGCCCCTTGGGCCGGTCGACCGAGTGGTCGATTGACTGAAGGCAACTCCTCTCGGGTTGTCCCGATCGACCGGGCGGTTGACCGGCTGGAGAGCCGTTGCTCTCTGGTTCTTGGCGCGGTTGACCGGGCGGTCGACCGGCAGGCTCAACGGTCAAATTTTTGACCGTTGGCCTCGACGGGCGGTCAACCGGAAGGCCAGACTGGGCTAGTCAGCTGCCAACAGGCAGATTTTGATTGGGCTTATAATACCCAAATCTTGGCCAGTTTTTATCAAGATTTGAAGGAGAAAATTTTCATACTCTTTTAGGTTTTTGTCAGCAAAAAGTTTTGGGTTCAAAATGTAAGATCACCTAGAGGGGGGGTGAATAGGTGAGGCTAATCTAATGGTCACTTATGAACAAATAATGCGGAATTAAAACTAAGATGACCAAATTAAAACTTCTTTTAATTAAACACTTATGTATAACTCAAGAGTGTGCCGAATTCCCCTGCGAGGCTCTGGACAAGCTCCTCTAGATTCCCCTTGAATGGGTTGAGGTGCCGCGTGGCTCTCTGGTGAATACTAGTGTAACAACAATCCCAAGCAAGTAGTATATCAATTATGAGCACAAGGGAATATATCATGCATATATAAGATGAACACAATAAATTGAATGCAAGATATAAAATAGAGACAAAAAGAGAAAGAGAGCAAGAGTGAGCAATCGCAAACACAAAGGGTTGTTTCGAGGTCGAGCACACTTGCTCTACATCCCCGCCTTCGACACACGAAGGATTTCCACTATGCAAGATCCCACCGGGATCTCTCCTCGGTGCCGCAACACCTACAAGCCCTCGGACTCTCTAGTCCCTTACACACCACAAGCCCACGGCTCGTCGAGGCCGCACCTCAAGCTACAAGTCCTCACTAGGACCCAACAACACCAAGTCCTCATAGGACCCTCAATCAAACCGCGAACACAACCGTCCGCCTTCTCAAAGAACAAGAAATGATCTCTTGGTGATCTAAACACTTGATCACCAATTACAAACTCTCACTACAACTCTCCTATAGGATGAATAGCTCAATGGATGCTCAAGTGTAGTGTGAGAAATCAAGGAAAAGAACTATGGTGAAAAACTCAAAGAATCACTAAAAACACTCTCTTGATAAAAACTCCCTTTAAGATGGGAAGTATTTGCACTCAATTTTGTGGAGAAAACTCTTCTAAAAGTATCAGAAAAACTGGCTCAAGAGTCTCTAAAATCTTAACCCAAAACATTTGACAAGACCACAATTATAGGCTGCCAGAAATAGAGCCGTTGGGTTCTGTCAGAGCTACCGGTCGACCGGTCCGGTCGACCGGCAACGGTTAAAAATCCGACCGTTGCAGTCTCGGTCGACCGGCCCGGGTCGACCGCGCAACTGGGGAAGAGAGAAAACTCTCTGTCGGTCGACCGGCCCGGTCGACCGATAATTCCCGAGAGCAAAGCTCTTAAGCGGTCGACCGGCCCGGTCGACCGATCTCCAGTGCACACTGGCGTGCACGTTGTGCACGTCCGGTCGACCGACCCGGTCGACCGGCCTCTGTCAGTTCTGAAAAATCAGAACTGGCAGAACCAGAAAAATAGGGATTAAGGATTGGTCTTTGGCTTAATAAAAATCCCATAAATACTTAGAAATTCTACAAAAATAGTTTTATGATATAGAAACATGCTTGCACAAAATCAAGGCATGTTATTGAAGATTTGACTATTTTTGTAACTTGGAAATATTGGCTCAAAATAAAAACTGTTTTTCTAAAACACATGTTTTTCCAAATTTCCATCAAATAGAAAAACAAGATACACTTTAAAGCATAGTGTGTGTGGATATGATCCACTACACAATCAAGATGATATATCTAGTTTTTGACATAAAGCACTAAACTTGGTTTTGAAATATCAACATGTTTTTCTAAACTTTCATCAAATACAAAAACAAGATATACTCTAAAAGCATAGTGTGTATGGATATGATCCACCACACAATCAAGATGAAATATCTAGTTTTTGACAATAGCTCTAAGCATGGTTTTGGATATAAGATATGTAAGCTATGAAATACCAAAATCCAAGATAAATATTTTGTCACAAAGAAAAATCTTTTCTAAATAAAAAAAATTCTTTCTAAAAAGAAATCTTAAATGAAAACTTCAATCAAGAGTGTGTGTGTGATATAGACTTGAGCAATCCACCAACTATCTATCCTTTACATTTTTATCTAAAATAAATCTTATAAAAACAAACCTAGACTCAAGTCTTCATCTTCTTGAAGTCTTCACTTGAAGTCTTCTCATCTTTTGACTTGGTCCACATGCAATCCACCGAGCTCATCTCTAGATGTGATCTTCATGCATAGGCTCGTGAATCAACGGTGCTAGCTTCCAACTTGACTTTAAATCCTTTGTTGAAGCTCCACACCTACTAAGATCTTGATAAGGAATCTGTCACTAATTAAACACAAGATCATTAGTAATCATAACTTCATGAGTTGATCATCATCAAAACTAGGGTGATAGGCCTTTGGGCCAACAATCTCCCCCTTTTTGATGATGACAAAACTCATGACGTTATATATGCATGGATTAAAGTAAAGCTTCAAAGAAGCCCCCCTTAACTCAGCATACAAAATAAATAATAAATATGATCATGAAGCACATGAATATGGATGCAAATATGGAGATGCAACAAGCATAAATCAAAATCTTTTTACTCCTATTTGCATAAATCAAAACACATATGCATAAATACAAATCTTAATTTCCCAAGTAAGAAGGACAAATACTTCTCCCCCTTAAGCAAGGAAATCATGCATATATATCAAAACAAAAACACAAATACTTCTCCCCCTTTTTGTCAATCATCAACAAAGGGTTCAAAGTAAAATCAAATCAACAAATTTCTCTCCCCTTTATGTCAAAAATAAGGAAGTCAAGGAGGGGCAATACAAATCAAAAATTTTGAATTTTTCTCATCAAAACAAAATCATTAATTCTATTTTATCAAAACAAATTTTGAATTTTCTCTTTGATATCAAATAAAAAATATTGATACCATTTAAAAATCTAATGCATAAGCTTGAAAAAATAAGATTTGAATTAAGCTTAGCATTAACAACACATGAAGAATTCGAACTAGTTAAATGAGAGTGTTTGACAACTAGTACGAAATCCTTCTATCAAGGAATAAATCTAAGGTTTTTCATGAAATAGCAATGAAACACAAAACACTCAAACACTCTAATCCATAAAGTCCAAATAGTTTCAAAATAAGTGAGTGTACTAATGTTATGTGAAACATGGCATCATGAAAATGGCAATAAGGTACAATATTCCTTAGAAAATCAAAATTATCTCACATTTTTTTTATTAAATCATTGAAAACAAAATCTATATGTCAAGATATATGTATGTTTTGACAATACATGAAATATACATACATATCTCTTAAACTCAAGTGAGTCTATATGAATGGATTTGCATTGAAGGCAAAAGACTCAAGTGTTATACATGTATATTTTAAGGTTGGCAAAATACACATATACATGAAATAAAAGGCACATGATCATAAATCAAATCCAAAGGTGAACATAAGTTTAAATATGTATGAATTATCAAAACTAAGCAATACAAGTACATTTCAAGGGTTCAAATAAGCATTTAAGCACACTTACTAATAGATCTTTGAGGCCCATGATATGTTCAAGTATAAATCCTAGTGTTGACAAAAACTAACATGTAAACTAATATTCAAATCATGAAGCATTAAATTTTAAGAAAAATTGAATCATGTGACAATCTCAAAAACTATTTGAAGGATACATAACTAGTATAAATTGTTTTTGAAAACTAGTTAAAGATCCTTCAAATATGTCAAATCATATGTTTTTCATGAATGAGACTAAGTACATAAAAATCCAAGCACTCATAGTCCATAAGGCTCATAAATATATTTTTGAATAAAAGATGAGTTTCAAAGGTTATGTAAATAGTATTTTCATGAAAATAGAAAGTGAAGCATGAATCTCATGAAAATCTTATTTTTCATCTTAAAACAAATCATATATTTTTCATAAAGCAATACTAAATACACAAAGATTTAATCACTCATGGTCTATAGAGCTCAAATATTTGTATCATAAGGATGAGTGTTCAAAAGATCATGTAAATAGTATTTTTATGAAAGTAGTCATTCAAGCTCAAATCACATAGAAATCATTGTTATCAAATAACACAAAATCATTTTTATTAAAAACTACAATCTCATGGTATATGTATGAATTATACAAATCTAACAATACACATACATATCCCAAAATGTAAAAGAGTCTATCAAATATTTGCATGAAAGCTAGAGACTCACGGGTATACATGTATATTTACTAGATTTGAATTAAACATGCATATACATAAAGTAAATCATAAAAAATTGGCAAAACATGTATAAAGGAGAATCATCAAAACTAGTCTATACAAATACATAAAGTGGATACAAGTGAGCATGAAGTCCAAATATTTAAGAATCAATTGTAGTTCACTATTTGTATATGTATACATACAAGTTTGACAAATCTACATCTAAGCATGTAACTACCACATAAAGCACACAAAATCTTAAAATATGAACATGCTATGAATATTATGAATGAACAAGCATGTACATAAATGAAATAGGAGTTTAGAAATTGTTACCAACTCCAAAGCTCCTAGCATGGTGGTTGATCCACCAAAGCTCCTTGATAGCGATGCAACCCAAAAGTATGTCCATCATGTCCAAGTGCATCCACTACCAAGGTACCATCCCTCTCACGTTTTGTGAGAGCCCTCACCTACATCACAAGCAAAAGGTGGGGGTTTTGGTACCCATATTTTCTTGGGTCCTATGGGGTTAGTCTTGTAAGGAACCCAAGCATTTTTATTTTTATCAAAGATAAGAACATTTAACCTTTCATAACAAAATTTTCTTAGATGGCCTTTGCGGCCACAATGTGTACATGTGTACACCTTAGCATACTTATGAGTGGGAGTGTGAGCATGATGTGCATCATAAGCATGGTCATGATGATGATGTGCATGAGTATGAGGAATTGTTTCTTTTGAAACAAGGATTCCAATCTAGTATGATTGAATGCACATGAGCTCAAATTAGAGCTCAAATTATCAATTTTATTTTTCAAATTTTTAATCTCATTTTGATCAATGTGAGCATGAGAAGCATGATGAGATATATGATCATTTTTCCTTTTCTTTTGTGAAACAAAATCCTTTCTTTTTCACAAATTTTTCTTTTCAAAGATTTATTTTCTTGAAAAACATCTTCCTTTGTTTTTCCACCAAATCAATCTTATTTTTCAAAATCATATTTCCTTCACATAAAATATTCAATTTAGACATTAGGAAATATTCTCATTTTCAAATCCTCATTTTCTTTTTCTAAACATGCAAGTTTATTTCTAAAAGAATCATTTTCTACATGCATGCAATCAATGTTCTTTTTCAAATTTTGTTATCTTTTTCCAAGCATGCAATGTTATCTCTAAAAAAGTCATGTTCTACATGCATGCAAGCAATATCCTTTTTCAAATTTTTATTTTCCTTTTTAATTATGTCATATCTCTCAAGCAATAATTGGTAAAATGAATTTAGCTCATCATATGACATAGTAGCATCCTCATCCTCGGATTCGGAAGTTACCTCAAGGGGGTTATCCCCTTGGACCATGTAGCACTTGTTGGAGGTGTCGCTTCCAACATCCGAATCGCTCCCGGCATAATATTAGATCCTTTTCGCCAAGGGAGGTGATGATGTTCCAAGCTACAAAAGCCGATTCAATGTTAGAAACCCTAAATAAATAATCATCATTTAGGGTACATTTAAGAGCATGAAGGGCTTTTGCATTAGCCTCAATGTACTTGCTATTTGAACAATAATCATTATTAGTAGTAGCAAGATAAGCATGAATTCCTAAGGCCTTGAGGTACAATGACATCTTAACCTTCCAAGTTTGGATGTTAAGAATATCAAAGGTGGGGGGTGACATGAAGTCCATGGTGAGGTGTGTGCGTACAAAAATATTGTGATTAGCCTAAAAGGAGGATCTTTAACTCTTAGGTTGTTAGACCCAATATCAAGAGCACTAGCTCTGATACCAATTGTAAGATCACCTAGAGGGGGGTGAATAGGTGATGGCTAATCTAATGGTCACTTATGAACAAATAATGCGGAAATTAAAACTAAGATGACCAAATTAAAACTTCTTTTAATTAAACACTTATGTATAACTCAAGAGTGTTGCCGAATTCCCCTTGCGAGGCTCTGGACAAGCTCCTCTAGATTCCCCTTGAATGGGTTGAGGTGCCGCGTTGGCTCTCTTGGTTGAATACTAGTGTTAACAACAATCCCAAGCAAGTATGTATATCAATTATGAGCACAAGGGAATATATCATGCATATATAAGATGAACACAATAAATTGAATGCAAGATATAAAATAGAGACAAAAAGAGAAAGAGAGCAAGAGTGAGCAATCGCAAACACAAAGGTTTGTTTCGAGGTTCGAGCACACTTGCTCTACATCCCCGCCTTCGACACACGAAGGATTTCCATTATGCAAGATCCCACCGGATCTCTCCTCGGTGCCGCAACACCTACAAGCCCTCGGACTCTCTAGTCCTTACACACCACAAGCCCACCGGCTCGTCGAGGCCGCACCTCAAGCTACAAGTCCTCACTAGGACCCAACAACACCAAGTCCTCACTAGGACCCTCAATCAAACCGCGAACACAACCGTCCGCCTTCTCAAAGAACAAGAAATGATCTCTTGGTGATCTAAACACTTGATCACCAATTACAAACTCTCACTACAACTCTCCTATAGGATGAATAGCTCAATGGATGCTCAAGTGTAGTGTGAGAAATCAAGGAAAAGAACTATGGTGAAAAACTCAAAGAATCACTAAAACACTTCTTGATAAAAACTCCCTTTAAGATGGGAAGTATTTGCACTCAATTTTGTGGAGAAAAACTCTTCTAAAAGTATCAGAAAAACTGGCTCAAGAGTCTCTAAAATCTTAACCCCAAAACAGTTGACAAGACCCCAATTTATAGGCTGCCAGAAATAGAGCCGTTGGGTTCTGTCAGAGCTACCGTATCGACCGGTCCGGTCGACGGCAACGGTCAAAAATCCGACCGTTGCAGTCTCGGTCGACCGGCCCGGTCGACCGCGCAACTGGGGAAGAGAGAAAACTCTCTGTCGGTCGACCGGCCCGGTCGACCGATAATTCCCGAGAGCAAAGCTCTCTTAAGCGGTCGACCGGCCCGGTCGACCGATCTCCAGTGCACACTGGCGTGCACGTTGTGCACGTCCGGTCGACCGACCCGGTCGACCGGCCTCTGTCAGTTCTGAAAAATCAGAACTGGCAGAGAACCAGAAAATAGGGATTAAGGATTGGTCTTTTGGCTTAATAAAAATCCCATAAATACTTAGAAATTCTACAAAAATAGTTTTATGATATAGAAACATGCTTGCACAAAATCAAGGCATGTTATGAAGATTTGACTATTTTTGTAACTTGGAAATATTGGCTCAAAATAAAAACTGTTTTTCTAAAACACATGTTTTTCCAAATTTCCATCAAATAGAAAAAACAAGATACACTTTAAAGCATAGTGTGTGTGGATATGATCCACTACACAATCAAGATGATATATCTAGTTTTTGACATAAAGCACTAAACTTGGTTTTGAAATATCAACATGTTTTCTAAACTTTCATCAAATACAAAAACAAGATATACTCTAAAAGCATAGTGTGTATGGATATGATCCACCACACAATCAAGATGAAATATCTAGTTTTTGACAATAGGCTCTAAGCATGGTTTGGATATAAGATATGTAAGCTATGAAATACCAAAATCCAAGATAAATTTTTGTCACAAAGAAAAATCTTTTTCTAAATAAAAATTCTTTTCTAAAAAGAAATCTTAAATGAAAACTTCAATCAAGAGTGTGTGTGTGATATAGACTTGAGCAATCCACCAACTATCTATCCTTTACATTTTTATCTAAATAAATCTTATAAAAACAAACCTAGACTCAAGTCTTCATCTTCTTGAAGTCTTCACTTGAAGTCTTCTCATCTTCTTGACTTGGTCCACATGCAATCCACCGAGCTCATCTCTAGATGTGATCTTGATGCATAGGCTCGTGAATCAACCGGTGCTAGCTTCCAACTTGACTTTAAATCCTTTGTTGAAGCTCCACACCTACTAAGATCTTGATAAGGAATCTGTCACTAATTAAACACAAGATCATTAGTAATCATAACTTCATGAGTTGATCATCATCAAAACTAGGGTGATAGGCCTTTGGGCCAACACAAAATTCTCATTCTCTATTTGTTTTTAAAGTGTTTTTAAATTCAAATAAAATAGTCTTTTGAGAATTTGTTTTTGGTCTAAAAATTCTATATCTATTTGGAGATTTTCCCAAGTGATTTTCTTTGTTCAAAACACTTTATTTCTCACACTTGAGCTTATCATTCTATCCTCTCTATATGATCTTTGTTTTGTGAGAAAGAGATTGGTTTATGGTCTTTTGATCACTAAGTTGTAAACCCTCCTACTTTGTGTTGGCTCCAATTGTTTTGTGTTTTGATGATGACAAACCAAATTAGAGCTATTTGGTACTAATAAGTTTGTTAAGATAAGTTTCAGGTTTGTACCATGTTTAGAGACCATTCGCTTAGCTATTGCAAGAACTTCTAGTTCCACAAAGCAAGGAAGGCAAATTGCACATCAAGGAAGGATCATAGAAGAGAAGGCACTAGCAAAGCATTGGATGGCTCAAAGACTTGAAGATAGCTCAAGAAGTCTTCATGTAATTTGTTTTTTCAGTTATAGTATGTTAAAGAATAGTGGATAGGTTTGAAGCTCTATCACACACGTTTTTGCGCACATGCTCATTCCAAAATAATTCTTATAAATTATACAAAAATATTTTGCATACAAGTTTTTGCCTACAGATATATATTTATGTTTTATACTATTCCCTGTTCAAAAGTATTTTTGTTAAAATCAAAATCCTCTTTGTTTTCTTTTCTAAAATCGTTTTTTTGACCTGATCCGGTCGACCGGGGCAGTCGACCGAGTCTGTGTCAGTCTGGTCGGTCGACCGGACCAGTCGACCGCAGTTCTGGCAGATGCACGTATCAGTGTGCATGTCTGCTAGTCGACCGGGGCGGTCGACCGAGATATTGTTTTTGCTCACAGGTTTTCTCAGTCGACCGGGTCGGTCGATCGCTAGCCTATAACGGTCAAATTTTTGAACTACCGGTCGACCGGCCCAGTCGACCGATCTGACCGTTTGAACAGTAACCGGCAGATTTTTAAGAGCTGTTTATTTTTGTCTTTTGTGTTTAAAAATTCGTTTAAGGATATATTTTGATCTAATTACCTCCTAAACATCAGTAATTATGTTTTATCCCTAAACCCTAGCCCTCTCCTATAAATAGGGGTGTTTGGGGAGAAATTGGTTACAACAATTTTTGCTAAAAATTCAAAAGTTTAAGGCTTTCAAAGTTCTTGGTTTTTGTGCTAAATTCTCTCATTTTTGAAGGGTTTTCAAAAGTTTTTCTCTGATTTCAATTTCTTTTTCCTTACACACAAAGAGCTTCAATTCTACTCATTATTCTCTAAGGACCTTTGTAAGGAAGAGATTTTGAAAGAGAGAGTTTGTGGTCTTGTGACTACTCAGATATTCTTGTGATTGTAATTGAGGAGTTGGGTACTCCGGTTGTAATTGTTCTTTGTGATAGTGGAAGTAGCTAGAATCCTTCTGGGGAAGGCGGGGAGTAGAGCTGGGTGCTCGAACCTCGATAACATATCCTTGTGTTTGCGATTGGTTTACTTTCTTGCACTCTTTTACTATACTTGCTCTTATTCTTGCTCATCATAATCATTGTCATATTTACTTGCTTGCATTCATCTTGTGAAATTGATTGTTGTAGCTTTAAATTTTTAATTTGCCTCGTGATTAGCATTGTCACCTATTCACCCCCCCTCTAGGTGACTTTTCAATTGGTATCAGAGCTTGGACTCTAGGTTTGGCTTAACATCCATAGAGAGATCCTTAAAATATTGCTAATCAACATTTTCATTTCTTTCATTCATCACTAGTAAACATGGCCGACAACATTAAATCCCCACCTAAATTTGATGGCCTCAATTTCCCAATTTGGAAGGTTAGGATGACTATATTCTTACAATCTTTGGGTAGCTTAGTAGCCAAATCCTTGACCAAACCCTATGAAGCACCCGATGGTGATGAGAGCACTTGGACCGACCTTGACTTTAAACTATATGAGGCTAACTCCAAGGCCCAAAACTCCCTATTGACCGCCTTGAATGAGGATGACCTTACACGGGTAATTCATTGCCAATCCGCCTATGAGATTTGGCAACACTTATTGGTCACACACGAGGGGACTTCACAAGTCAAGAGAGCTAAGATAGATCTCTTGAGGTCCCAATATGAGTCATTTAAAATGCTTGATGATGAGTCTATTGATAGTATAGCTACAAGGTTTACTAAAATCACTAATGGTCTTTCTTCCTTAGGTGATGACATCTCCAACGATCAAAAGGTGCGGAAAGTAATTCGGGCTCTTCCTTCATCATAGGAGATCAAGGCCACCACCTTGAAGGAGTTGAACGACAAGGACGAGATGGACCTCATTAGTCTCATTGGGAACCTAAAGACCCATGAGATGGAGAAGAAGGCAAGAGAAGAGGCCACTACTTCAAAGAAGAAATCCATAGCCTTCAAGACTTCATCCACCAATGATGACGATAAAGATGACGAAGAAGAAGATGAGGAGCTAACTCTACTTGTGCGGAATGTCAAGAGGTTGTACCGAAGGAACAAGTTCAACTTCCGGAGAAAATTCGAAGGCAAAGAGGAGCAGAAGATCATATGCTACAATTGTCGCAAACCCGGACATATCATGGCGGATTGTCCGGAGTTCAAGAAGAAAATGACTTCCTCCTTCAAGCCAAAGAAGCCGGAGGAAAAGAAAGCTTACAAAGCTACGTGGGATTCGGAAAGCGAGTCCGAAGAAGAGGAGGGATCAAGCTAATATGTGTTTCATGGCAAACACACCCAAGGTAACCCCTCAATCCCTTGATGATGAAGATGATGATGTAAGTAAGGAAGTTCTAGTGCATGCTTTTGTAGAACTTTCTGAAACTTATGATAACAAGAAACTTGAATGCATAAAATTACAAAAAGAAGTTGCTTTTCTTAAGAATCAACTTGCCATTGTTTCTAAAGAAAAAGATGATATTTCTCTAATTTCATTTCCATGCAAAAAGAATTTTGTGCCTATAAGAATTCTTGTAAGGCAAAATCCCTATTTTTGATGAAAAAGAAATTTCTTCTTTTAAATCCAAAATGAATGATTTTGAAAAGGTTTTAAAAGATTGTGCCTTTAATACTAAGAAACTTGAGAAAAATTTTCTAAAAAGCACACATCTCATGTTAAGATTCCTCATGCTCACACTACACCTAACACGTCTCATGTTCATGCTCACAATGCCCATGCTCACAAATCACACACTCATTATGCTTTTAAATATGGTAGAGTATATAGATGCACATATTGTGGTAAAAATGGACATTTAGCTAAGTTTTGCTATGATCAACTAAATAGAACAAATAATCTTGTTTGGGTTCATGACACTAACCCTAGAGGACCCAAGAAAATGTGGGTACCAAAATCAAGTCTTAAATTGTTTGATGTAGGTACACACCAAAGCTCCAAGACGTAGGGAGCGGTGGTACCTTGATAGTGGTTGTTCAAGACACATGACATGGGACATCAACAACTTCACAACCCTATCAAGGTACAGGAAGGTGGCACCGTCACCTTCGGGGATGACTCCAAAGGAACTATCATCGGTATAGGTAACATTCAAATTGGTGCATCTCCTATTATTGAGAATGTTGTTTTAGTAGATGGTTTAAAACATAATTTGCTTAGCATTAGCCAACTTTGTGATCGTGGACTTAAAGTTGTTTTTATGATACTTCTTGCAAGATTTTTGATGTTAAATCCGATGATTGTATTCTTACCGGTTTTCGTGATAATAATGTTTATATCATTGACATGCTTAATTTAGAGTGTTCTACTAAATGCTTGAATACTTTTGATGAAAATTCTTGGCTTTGGCATAGAAGATTAGGACATGCATCTTTTGACCATATCTCTAGGATTAATTCAAAGGAATTGGTGAAGGGTATACCTTGCTTGAATTTTGAGAAAGACGCATTTGTAGTGCGTGCCAACTTGGGAAACAAACCAAGTCTTCCTTTAAACCAATCAAGGATATCATGTCAACAGGCCTTTAGAATTAATTCATATGGATCTTTTTGGACCAACTAAAACTAAGAGTTTAAATGGAAGTAGATTTGCATTTGTTTTGGTTGATGATTTCTCCCGTTTTACTTGGGTTTTCTTTTTGCAAAATAAAGATCAAACTTTTTCTCACTTTAAGATTTTTCGAAAAAAGAGTTGAAAAAGAAAAGGTTTTCCGATTTTGAGAATAAGGAGTGATAGAGGTGGTGAGTTTGTTAACCAACTCTTCATGACTTATTGTGATGAAAAGGAATTAAGCATGAAATGTCTTGTCCTAGAACTCCACAACAAAATGGAGTTGTAGAAAGGAAAAATAGAACACTTCAAGAGATGGCTAGGACAATGGTAAGTGAATATGACCTCCCTCAATATTTATGGGCCGAGGCCGTAAACACCGCATGCTATATATCGAATCGTATTTATTTATGCAAAAATTCTTCAAAAACTTATTTTGAAATGTATCATTCTAGAAAACCAAATGTTGCATATTTTAAAGTTTTTGGATGCAAGTGTTTTGTTTTGAATACTAAGGATAATTTGGGTAAATTTGATGCTAAGGCTTATGAGGCTATCTTTGTTGGATATTCCTCTACTAGCAAAGCATATAGAGTTTTCATTAGATTTTCTCAAACCATTGAAGAATCCATGCATGTTAAGTTTGAAGAATCTAATGTGTTTGTTGAGAATGTTGTAGAGTTTGAACCATTAGGTGAAGACATGGAGAGGCTATCCTTGAAGGACTCACCCGCTCAAGAAGAAAAGCTAGATCCTATTGTGAAGTTCAAGAGGACAAGGAGGAAAGCACTCAACCGCTTCCTAAAGCTTGGAGATACGCTACAAATCATCCTAAGGAGCTCATCTTGGGTGATGCATCTAAAGGAGTCACTACGCGCTCCAAACTCCATGACCTATGTGGTAACTTTGCTTTCATTTCTCATTTTGAACCCAAAGGCATTCTCGAAGCCGAGACGGACCCATATTGGTTGCTTGCCATGCAAGAGGAACTCAATCAATTTGAGCGCAACCAAGTTTGGCACCTTGTTCCTAAGCCCCACGATAGACCAATAATTGGTACTAAGTGGATCTTTAGAAACAAGATGGATGAGTCCGGAAATGTCATTAGGAATAAAGCTAGGTTAGTGGCCCAAGGTTACACTCAAGTTGAGGGAATTGACTTTGAGGAGACCTTTGCACCCGTTGCACGGCTTGAAGCCATACGGATGACACTAGCTTTTGCATGTTTTAAAAATTTTAAACTTTTTCAAATGGATGTAAAAAGTGCATTTTTAAATGGTTTTATTAATGAAGAAGTTTATGTTTCTCAACCTCCCGGTTTTGTTGATCATGTTCATCCCGATTTTTTTTTTTAAACTTGATAAAGCTTTGTATGGATTGAAACAAGCTCCAAGAGCTTGGTATGAAAGGCTTTCTAGTTTTCTCATTTCAAATGATTTTATTAAGGCAAAGTAGACACAACTCTTTTACTAAGCATGTTGATAATGATAGTTTAATTGTGCAAATTTATGTTGATGATATAATTTTGGATCCACTAATGAGCTTTTATGCAAGGATTTTGAGAAGGTCATGCAACTTGAATTTGAAATGTCTTCAATGGGTGAGCTCAATTTCTTCCTTGGACTCCAAATCAAGCAATTGCAAGACGGAACCTTCATTAACCAAGCCAAGTACGCAAAGGAGCTAGTAAAGAAGTTTGGGCTTGAAGGATCAAAGGCTTGCAACACTCCAATGGCAACTACAACCAAGCTTGATAAGGATGAACAAGGTAAAAATGTTGATATTAAATTATATAGAAGCATGATAGGAAGTCTTTTATATTTAACGGCAAGTAGGCCGGATATCATGTTTAGTGTGTGTCTTTGTGCTAGATTTCAATCGTGTCCTAAAGAGTCTCATCTTATTGCGGTAAAACGCATTATTCGTTATATTAAGGACACTATTGGAATGGGTCTTTGGTATCCAAAAACTAGAGATTTTCAATGACTAGCTATTCGGATGCCGACTATGCGGGTTGTAGAGTAGATAGAAAGAGTACTAGTGGGACATGTCAATTTCTTGGTAATTGTCTTGTTTCATGGTCCTCTAGGAAGCAAAATTCCGTAGCTCTCTCAACCGCCGAGGCAGAGTATGTTGCCGCGGGGGCTTGTTGTGCACAAGTCCTTTGGATGAAACATACTCTCCTTGATTTTGATTTGCACTTTGATCATATAAAAATATTTTGTGATAATACTAGTACTATACACATGACCAAAAATGCAAATCAACATAGTAAGACCAAGCACATTGAGATTAGATATCACTTTCTTAGAGATCATTTTGAGAAAGGTGATATAGATATTGATTATGTTTCCACGGATTTACAACTAGCCGATATTTTCACTAAACCTCTTGATTTTGCTAGATTTTCGTTTATTTGTGGAGAACTTAATGTTGTTATTATTGAATAGACATGTTTTTCATAACCCTTTTGATGTATGACAAAAAGGGGGAGAATAAGTTTACATGACAAAAATAAGTTCATTTGGTCTTGGTTCCATATGAATTATATGCTTTAATTTAAAGATTTGTTTTATGAGTTTTATGTTTATGTATGTATGAGTTTTTGTGTTTAGTTGTTTTGGTATTTTTGGTATCAAGAGCAATTTTGTGTTTTATATTATTTTTGTGTTTTATATTAGTTTCAATAATTGGTGCATCATTTCAATTATTGGTATCTAGAGCATATCTTGTGTTTTATGTATAGCATATTTGAGGGGAGTTTTCTCCTCCCTATATTTTGTTAATAGCCTATTTGTTTTGTCATCATCAAAAAGGGGGAGATTGTTGGCTCCAATTGTTTTGTGTTTTGATGATGACAAACCAAATTAGAGCTATTTGGTACTAATAAGTTTGTTAAGATAAGTTTCAGGTTTGTACCATGTTTAGAGACCATTCGCTTAGCTATTGCAAGAACTTCTTAGTTCCACAAAGCAAGGAAGGCAAATTGCACATCAAGGAAGGATCATAGAAGAGAGGCACTAGCAAGGCATTGGATGGCTCAAAGACTTGAAGATAGCTCAAGAAGTCTTCATGTAATTTGTTTTTCAGTTTATAGTATGTTAAAGAATAGTGGATAGGTTTGAAGCTCTATCACACACGTTTTTGCGCACATACTCATTCCAAAATAATTTCTTATAAATTATACAAAAAAAATTTTGCATACAAGTTTTTGTCTACAGATATATATTTATGTTTTATACTATTCCCTGTTCAAAAGTATTTTTGTTAAAATCAAAATCCTCTTTGTTTTCTTTTCTAAAATCATTTTTTTTGACCTGATCCGGTCGACCGGGGCAGTCGACCGAGTCTGTGTCAGTCTGGTCCGGTCGACCGGACCAGTCGACCGCAGTTCTGGCAGATGCACGTATCAGTGTGCATGTCTGCCAGTCGACCGGGCGGTCGACCGAGATATTATTTTTGCTCACAGGTTTTCTCAGTCGACCGGGTCGGTCGACCGCTAGCCTATAACGGTCAAATTTTTGAACTACCGGTCGACCGGCCCAGTCGACCGATCTGACCGTTTGAACAGTAACGGGCAAATTTTAAGAGCTGTTTATTTTGTCTTTTGTGTTTTAAAAATTCGTTTAAGGATATATTTTGATCTAATTACCTCCTAAACATCAGTAATTATGTTTTATCCCTAAAACCTAGCCCTCTCCTATAAATAGGGTGTTTGGGGAGAAATTGGTTACAACAATTTTTGCTAAAAATTCAAAAGTTTAAGGCTTTCAAAGTTCTTGGTTTTTGTGCTAAATTCTCTCATTTTCTGAAGGGTTTTCAAAGTTTTTCTCTGATTTCAATTTCTTTTCCTTACACACAAAAGAGCTTCAATTCTACTCATTATTCTCTAAGGACCTTTGTAAGGGAAGAGATTTTTGAAAGAGAGAGTTTGTGGTCTTGTGACTACTCAGATATTCTTGTGATTGTAATTGAGGAGTTGGGTACTCCGGTTGTAATTGTTCTTTGTGATAGTGGAAGTAGCTAGAATCCTTCTGGGGAAGGCGGGGAGTAGAGCTGGGTGCTCGAACCTCGAAAAATCCTTGTTGTGTTTGCGATTGGTTTACTTTCTTGCACTCTTTTACTATACTTGCTATTATTCGCTCATCATAATCATTGTCATATTTACTTGCTTGCATTCATCTTGTGAAATTGATTGTTGTAGCTTTAAAATTTTAATTTGCCCCGTGATTAGCATTGTCACCTATTCACCCCCCTCTAGGTGACTTTTCACTTTGTTGTTATCCCTCTTGTGTAGAGGTTAATTTGTGGAGTGGTGGCTTTATGCCCTATCCGTCTAGCGAGAGGTTGATTGGTTGTTTGGCTAAGTGCCTACCCCTCTTGTGTGAGGTGGATTTGAGTTGGCTTTGTGCCTAACCTTTAGTGAGAGGTTGTGTTTGTAATTAAGAGAGGAGTTGTGTACTCCCGGTTGTATTGCCCCAAATCCTCAGTGGAGATTCCTTGTGTGGGAGTCCTGTGTAGATAAGTTAGTGGAAATCCTTCTGTGTGAAGGCGGGGACGTAGAGCTGTGTGCTCGAACCTAGAAACATATCCGTGTGTTAGCGATTGATCCATTGACTCTAAACTCTCTCTATTTATATTGTGCCTTGTATCATTTCATATTGCTCATATATATTATATGCTCGACTTGTTTGTGTGTGCCTCACTTGTGTTTAACCACGAGAGCTTCATATAGCACCTCAACTCTTATTCAGAGGAATCAAGAGGAGTTAGTCCAGAGCCCTTCACCGGGAATTCGGCTACACTCGTTGGTTACATTAAGTGTATTTCATTTTAAATTTTAATTTTCACATTTTGTTCATTAGATTAGCCGTACACCTATTCACCCCCCTCTAGGTGTGCTTACAATTGGTATCAGAGCCTACGCTCCTGATATTAAGTTTAACCACCTAGGAGTGTGATCTTGGTTTACTAATCTATTATTTGCATTTGCATTTGCACACATATAGTTTGCACTCATGGATAGCCCTCCATATTTGATATTTCTAGACTTGATATATGGAAGGTTATGATGAGTTGTCATTTGAAAGCCCTAAGTTATAAAGTTTATCTTGCCGTTACTAAGGATCCAACCTTAGTGATAGCAAGCATATAGGAACTAATGCACAAGCCCTAAAGGCACTTAGAGTATCCCTTGAAAAGTATTTACATGTGTTTTCTCACTATGATTCCGCTTTTGCAGTGTGGAACATTTTGACATCTCCTGAGCTACCAACGCTTTTAAATAAAAGGAGGAAATCTAGTCGAGACTAGTCCGACGAACGTTGCTTCATGGTCCAAGGAAAGACTCCCTTGAGGTACAATCGGAAACTCAACTAGTTGCTAGCACTAGTTCACATTGCAATGATTGTATGGATGCACAAGCCTTGAATGATGAACTTACTAAAAATTGTGAAAATTTATTTCAAAATATAAACTTTTGAAAAAGGATAATTTTGGTTTAAAAGAAGAAAATAAAAATTTATCTTCTAGACTTAAGATTGCTTTACAAGAGAAGGTTGAGATTTCAAATGAGTATGACTCTTTGAAAACCAACTTGAACTTATTTTAAATGAAAACAAGATTTTGAAAAATAAAAATGATTGTAATGAAGTTTTGAAGAAAAATAAGTCTTTAACTTCAAAACTTGATTTTGTTTTAAAAGAAAATGATTCTTTGAAAAATAAAATTATTTCTATTTCAAAAGAATTAGATTTGGTTTCTAAGAAGAATATTGTTTTAAAAAATGATATAGACTCTCATGTTTGCCATGCTAGTGTAGCTTCACCTTCTAGCTTACCTATTGCATGCTCCACTTCTTCTAACATTGAAATGATATAAACTTGTTAAAGAAGAATATGGATTGTTTGGGCTCCACTTTGAGCCATTGTGCTATGAACCATACACGTTTGGAATCTATGTTTCGAAAGAAACAAGTTCCTTCTATGCAAGCATACCATACACGGCTTACACATGCTCCTCACGGTCACCCCCATCACACAATGTATGCTCTTGTGTACACTTGTACACACTGTAGACGTAAGGGCCACCTTGCTAAATTTTGTTATGATAAGATACATGATGTAAATTTAGCAACTAAATTTGTTTGGGTAGGAAAGGAGCTAACTCCCATGGACCCAAAAGAGTTTGGGTACCAAAGACCACCCCTATGCTATTTGATGTAGGTGTGGACTCTCGCATGACGTGAGAGCGATGGTGCCTTGAGGTGGATGCGTTTCGAGCTTAAAGAGGACTATTTGGATGCATCACTTTCAAGGGGAGTTTGGTGGGAGGACCACCTTGGTTTGGAGATGTGCCTTTTCGTTTTGGTAACAATCTCTAACTCCCATTATGTTTGCATGCTTTTAGATCATTCATTTATAGCATGTCTTGTTTTAATGTTCATTATGCCATATGCCATGTTTATTAGATTAGTGATATACATGATTAGTATTTGAGGTACCCATGTTATATAGATTTATATTTAGTGTTCTCACTTTAGTTTATCTAATATGTATGTCCTAAATCTAATGCATGTGCATGTACATAATGATCATATGATTTTGTTTAGATGCTTCATGTTTTGACTACATGTTTAGATGTTAGTTTTCATTAAAACTCGGATATATACTTGTACAACTAGTGAGCCACAAATAGATTATTATATGTTTTGCTTGAATGCTCATTTGTACTCATTAGATGTACTAGTATAGTCTAGTTTTGATGATTCAAACATTTGACTTGTATTCCCATTTTGTAATGTTTCATGTTTATGTTTAACTTCATGTATATGTATATTTTGTCCAAACTAATAGTTATACATATACATCCTTGAGCCACTTGCCTTCATGCATAAACTTTTGTGGAATCATTATGTTTGGATATATATGTATACTTTAGTTTGTACATGACATACATATACCTTGAAGAATTCTTGTTTTAAGGAATTTCTTATGAGCTTGATTGCCTATTCCATGACTATGTCTTTCACAAAACTTGTACACTCATATTACTTGATGTTTTCTCATTTTTTGTTTTCATGAGTATTATATGTGCTATATAGATTTTGAGTGACATTGGTTTAGTGATTTTCATATTTATGGAATATATTCTTGTTTTATTCCTTACTTGAAGAATTTCGTACTAGTTTACAACTTTATCTTATAACTAGTTCGTATTCTTCACATGGTAGAGTTTTCAATTGTGCTAAAAACTATTTTCAGACTTATTTTGAAAACCCCTACCCATTCAAGGGCGGTTGGTTGGGAGACCATGCCTTCTATGCTTATTATTGAAAATCCTTTTAAACATGTGCATGAAATGGGTGATAGGAAGTATGAGTTATACACTTGATCTTATTATGTTTTCAATTGGTATCATTGGATCTTTTCAGTTGGTATCACTATTGACATTCCTTTTTGTATACTCATATATTTTTATATATGTATGCTTACACTTCAAATAGTATCAATTTCGATTGGTATTTATTTTTTCATACATATATATATGCTTTATTTGTGCTTACTATATCTCTATACCTTTGGGCACAAATTTTGGTTATGCTAAGCTTGAATTCTTAAATGACTAGTATATTTCAATTGATTATGTTTTCAATTGGTATCTTATACAAGCTTATGCATCATTTTGTTTGGTATTTCATAAAAGGGGAGAAAATTCATATTTCAACTTTTAATTGGTTTTGTTTTTTTATTACACTCCCACACTTTATGATGATATTGATTATTTTTGGTATCATATGCTCCTAATGAAAAATTACTTTCAATTGGTACTAATTTTTACTATTGGTATCAAGATCATTCTATTGATATCAAAATTTTGATTGGTTTCTTCAAAAATGTTTTATGTACCGTCAATTGGTATTTTCAATTGGTTTCTTAAAGATTGGATTTCAATGCCTTATTTACTTCCAATTGGTATTTCTCAAAATTTTTGTCGACTTACCTATTTGTTCACTTACAATTGGTATCATGATGAACTACATTGATATATTTTTAATTGGTATCATGTTTGTTTTGATTTCACCTCTCGAAGTATTTTTTTCGGACAAAAAGGGAAAGAACCTGTTTTATTGTTTTCTTTCACCACTGTGTGATGATTGACAAAAAAGGGGAGAAGTATTGGAGTTTATATGCATGTTTTATATGCATGTTTTTATATTGGTATCAAGAGAGTTTGTTTTTATGTTTTTTATTGATATCAAGAGCATCTTTAAAGAACAAGTTTATGAAAAGAAGAAATAATTTATTTGGTATCAAGAGCATGATTTTTATTTAGTATCAAGAGCATATTTAGTTCATTGTTTTATGCATGTTCATGATTAGCATTCATTGCATAATTTATTGTTTATTGCTATGCTGAGTTAAGGGGAGCTTCTTTGAAGCTTAACTTTAATCCATGCATATATAACTCCATGAGTTTTGTCATCATCAAAAAGGAGGAGATTGTTGGCTCAGAGGCCTTCCACTCTAGTTTGATGATGATTAACTCATATAGTTATAGTTTACTAATAATCTTGTGATGTTTAGTTTCAGATATTTAGCCAAGATATTAGTAGGTGATTAACTTCAACAAAGGTGTTTTGGAGCTATCACACGGTGATTCAAGAGCCCGAGCATCAAGTTCATACCTAGCACTCGTTTGGAGTCAAGCTCGGTGGATCACGTTTGGATCGAGTCGACTTGGAGACGGCGCTCTACAAGAAGACCTCGATACATAGTTTAGTTTTTAGTTTAGATCTATTGTAACGATTAGATAGTGTGGTATGCTCAAGTTCACAACACACACACTTGTTTAAGTTTCATGTTTTAGTTTTCGGTTTTAGTTTAACCGATCTTGGCTTTCATGAATAGATAGAATCAAAACAAGTTTACATGGTTTCATGTTTATTGGATTTGTTCTATATATATGTATGCTTCAACTATTTAAACAAACTTAGTTTGATAGTGTATTTCATGAGTTTAGTGTTTAGTATTTTAACAAAACTTATTTTTAGATTTTAAGTCAAAAACTTGATATATATCTATTTATATATATTGGATTATATCCATATGCACAATGCTTAAAAGTTGTTTCAATATCATGTTTTTGTATTTGATGAGTTTTAGACAAAACGATTTTCCATTTCAAAAATCCTAATTTTGGAAAATACGGATTTTGGTTTTTGGCAAAATTTTTAAGTCACAAAAATGATTCAATTGTTTGAAATATGTGTTGAAATTTTTCACGCATGTTTGTATATCAAAGTATTATACTGAAACTATTTTTGTAAATTTTTAGAGATTTTATGAGATTTATTTGATAATTAAAAACCCAAGTTTTAAGTCCTAAATTTCAGCCTGCCAGGCTCTGGCGGTCGACCGGACCGGTCGACGGACCGGTCGACCGGACCGGTCGACCGACGTGAACAAGAACGTGCACGCAGGCCAACCCCTTGGGCCGGTCGACCGAGCAGTCGACCAACTGAAGGCAACCCACTCTCGGGTTGTCCCGGTCGACCGGGCGGTCGACAGGCCAGAGAGCCTGCTCTCTGGTTCTGGGCGCGGTCGACCGGGCAGTCGACCGGCAGGCTCAACGGTCATATTTTTGACCGTTGGTCGGTCGATCAGCCGGTCGACCAGAAGGCCAGACTGGGCTTAGTCAGCTGCCAACGGGCAGATTTTAATTGGACTTATAAATACCCCAATCTTTGGCTAGTTTTTACCAAGATTTTGAAGGAGAAAATTTTCATACTCTTTTAATGTTTTTTCAGCAAAAAGTTTTGGGTTAAAAATTCTCATTCTCTATTTATTTTTAAAGTGTTTTTAAATTCAAAGAAAATAGTCTTTTGGAATTTGTTTTTGATCTAAAAAATTCTATATCTTTTTAGATATTTTCCAAGTGATTTCTTTGTTCAAAACACTTTGTTTTCTTACACTTGAGCTTATCATTCTATCCTCCCTATAGGATCTTTATTTTTGTGAGAAAGAGATTAGTTTGTGGTCTTTTAATCACTAAGTTGTAAACCCTCCTACTTTGTGTTATCCCTCTTGTGTAGAGGCTGATTTGTGGAGTGGTGGCTTTGTGCCCTATCCTTCTAGTGAGAGGTTAATTGGTTGTTTGGCTAAGTGCCTACCCCTCTTATGTGAGGTGGATTTGAGTTGGATTTGTGCCTAACCTCTAGTGAGAGGTCGTGTTTGTAATTGAGAGAGGAGTTGTATACTCCCGGTTGTATTGCCCCAAATCCTCATTGGAGGTTCCCTGTGTAGGAGTCCTGTGTGGACAAGTTAGTGGAAATCCTTCTGTATGAAGGCGGGGACGTAGAGCTGTGTGCTCGAACCTCGAAACATATTCGTGTGTTAGCGATTGATCCATTGACTCTAAACTCTCTCTATTCATATTGTGCCTTGCATCATTTCATATTGCTCATTCATATATTATATGCTTGGCTTGTTTATGTGTGCCTCATTTGTGTTTAACCACGAGAGTTTCGTATAGCACCTCAACTCTCATTAAGAAGAATCAAGAGGAGTTAGTCCAGAGCCCTTCACCAGGAATTCGGCTACACTCGTTGGTTACGTTAAGTATATTGCATTTTAAGTTTTAATTTTCGCATTTTGTTCATTAGATTAGCCGTACACCTATTCACCCCCTCTAGGTGTGCTTACAGAGCTATCTTGATTAGTCTCAGACATTTTCTTCACAGTTCAAGCAGAACAGAAGTAAGAAACTTCAATATGTAATTGTCTTAAGATTGTTGGTTTCTGGGATCAATCTGACAACTAATCAATATTACTGAAATATCAACAATCTAATGGCCAGGTCGGTAAATATCAGGTGGGAGGTTTTCCGTTCAATAGAACGTTCCTTAATTTAAGAACCACCTTTCAATTTTTTCCTTAGTTAAACACCAATTAGACTGGTATAAATCAGTCTCAATACACTGAATATCAGTATATCCCCTGTATAAAGAAATTAATTCACTTATACAGTACTTGGAGTGAGGTACGCTTAAAGCGAATCTCCTTAAGACAATTATGTGCCCCGCACCGGTGCTAACGGGTTACTGGACGCTGGTCTCCCAAGATACAACACTCTTTTACGGTATTTGGATAGCACTGCCAAATCACTGTATGGTCGAACCGTAGTTAACCAGTACCTTCACAGGATTATTGAAGCAGCAGGACAAAGATAAATTTCGGGAGAATTTTTGCCTTTACTTTGGAGGAGCACCCACTGTAGAGGAAGAAGGAAGGTTGAAGAATATTCTTTTTCGGAAGTCTCAGATTCAGACAACAATTCTATAAATGAATCTGTTGAATTTTCTGAGCCCTCTTTCAGAACGAATTTTTGCAGAATCTCTTTTGAAAGTTGCTTCGGAAACTGAGTTGCAGAATCCCCACTTGCTTTGAAAACCGAGTTACTAATTTCTCACTTCCCTTTGGAAGTTACTTCAATTGTGAGAGAGAGAGAGAGAGAATCTCCTTTAGACAGAACTCAGAAGATTTTTGGTGTTGGTGTGTATTAAATTGAGAATACGGAGTGCTATTTATAGCGCTCCGAATTTTTGGTGTTGGTGTGTATTAAATTGAGAATACGGAACGCTATTTATAGCTCTCCGGGAGGGGCAATTTGGTCCGAACCCAACGAACAGTTGCAACGGTTCAGCCTGAACCGTTGCAATGGTTCAGTTTAACTGCCACAACCGTCCAACCGCCCAACTGCCGTGACGGTTCGGATAGCGGAGCGGATCCTTTGGCGGGGCGGTTCGGATCCAGATAGCGGAGCGGGTATGCTCCGCGTAACCCATACTCGTGAGACCCAATTTAAAAAGAACCAGGCCGGGTAGGGAACCCGCACCCTCACCCAGACCCGATCCCGAGCCCGAGCCAGACCGGGTCTCGAGCCCGGCCAGTCAACCGGCCGCCGCCGCCGCCATCGGCGGCGCGTGCGCACATGTGCGGGCATGGTTTCCTCCCAATCGCACACGAAAACTCCAAGTACCAAAAGGGCACGTCCTTTTTTCCCAATTTTCTCTATTTAAACACTACAAACTTCCATCCTGTGGCCAATGTGGGACTAAATGCCTTTAGCTATCTTTAGTCTCATTTTGGCTTTGAATTAGGCAATCTTTAGACTTGAATATCTCATTCATTTGAAGCCAGAATTGAACATGTGACTATACTACGTTCATCCCCAATGGAAGGAGAACACACTCCAACCATCATCCAATTGATTCGATCAACGGATCTCGCCGTAATTCAATTCAAAGATTCATATATATTCTTTATATTCCCAACAGAAATTGCATTCTAACTGTAGTGGTAGTTATCTGACTAATGTTGAGATCACGTCACTTATCTTGCCGCTCAGAAGCGCCCTAAGTAGGGGTGCCATCGGATCGGATACGGATCAGATATTGCCTTTACCATCTCCGTACCCACACCCAACCTTCGAATACGGATACAGATACAGATACTGACGGATGTGAAAAAATAGTATCCGTATCCATCAAATCGGATATCAGATATGAATCGGATATTAGCGGATAGGATGCATATACTAATCGAATATGTAAAAATGAATACAGTTAAGGATAAACTAAATGAATATACTTATATTACTTTTTATCTCATCTACAATAATATTAAATGTGATACATACGATGAATATTATTGTGAACATATCAATACTTCCACCGCATCTATTGTCATTCGGCTTCTATAGCAATGAATTACACGATTTCCGGTGCTAAATATCCATTCGAATGTCACGGTTAATGTCGAAATACTCAAAATATCTCGTGCTACTCTCGCAAGAATCAAATACTTTCCACTATTACTTTTTCACCAACTCAAAAAATCAAAATCTTATGTTTAATTATATTGAAGAATCTTCCATATGGATATCATTATCAAGCTCCCAACATTCAGATATTGAATCAGATACGAATAGGATTTTGCTTTTATCATATCTGTATCTGCATCTAGCTTTTGGATATGGACACGGATACGAATATTGACGGATGTGAAAAAATGATATCGGTATCCGGATTGGAGGCGGATGCGGATATCCGCGGGTAATCCGCATCCGGTGGCACCCCTAGCCCTAAGGGACCAATCACTTTCCCGCTAGTGGGCCTAGTATGCTTGCAAACCTAACCGAGGCCCAAAGAGGAAGCCTCGGGTCTTATCCTGAGCCAAGGTTACTCTTATGCCACTTATCTAGAATCTCGACCCAACCAGGCTGTGCAATTCTCCGGAGATTCTAGTGATCGATGCAAGGACTGACTTTGAACCACTCCGATCTCTGACACGAAGACCCTTCGAAACCTGCCGCTCCTGCACTAGTAACATCTGGACGACATGATCCCCGCAATTCGTGAATTCAGTCATGCTGCCAGATCATCCCCTCATTCAAAACGTTTCAACGCTCCTACATCAATGCATGCTGTTATAGATAATGTCAGATACCTCTGTATGGTTATCCCAACAATCAAGTAGCGAGATCTAGGCGGTTATGAAAAAAATCACAATATGGCAATCGTGCAGTTGCTGACATTCGAAAAGCCCACGCATGCATCAACGACTGAGACATGTCTTAATACATATCCATCTCCACGTGGAAAGACGTTAGCTTCTCATTACCATCAAAATATGTTCACAAGTATTCTACTATTCTCTTCAAACAAGAATACTTATTCTCTCGCCTGAGGGTTTTCGGTGGACACCACACCGGTGCTTCTGACTTGATAGGTATTCTTTTTCTTCTATGTTCTTGACATGATCAATCAGGAGTGTCCAACTGTCTGTGATGAAAATCACCATCACACGAACATACATTAACAAATTAATTAAGTATTATGATATAATATTGGAATTAAATTTAACTCACATTAATCGATTTAATGTTTTTGGACTTGGTTTATCTCCAGACCCATGCTTGATGAATAATGAAAGTGACCTTTTTCCCCTCTTAAATCTAACTCTTAAATCTAATGAAACTTAAATATATATATTTTTGAGTTCTGTTCATTTGTGCGAGCCATAGACAAAGACACATATTTTAAAGTGGCCAACAGAAAAGGACCACATGAACTCGAGCTGACTGTGGTTCCGGAACCGGACCCGTAAAGTGCAGTTCCGATTTTGGTTCCGATTCTGGATTTGGATCAGTTCCGGTTCAGGTTCCAGACCCGGGTGGATCCAGTTCCAGAACCGGATACACTCGGTTTTTTTAATCAGTTTTAATCGATTTTTTATAATAGTTAAAAATAGAATATTTAAAAAAATTAATAATTAAATTTCAACATAATTATTTTCTATTAGTACTAATTTAATATCTAAAGAAATATAACAAAATAATTAAAAAAATAAAAATGGGCTTGAACTTAATCCTCACCATAATTAAGTTGCCTATATATGCTCTTGGAGTTTAGAGGAATCAAAACCCACGTAGTTCTCTTACTTCATTCCCCTTACTCACCTCAAGTCACTTCCTTCAGCATAGCGTGTGATGGGTTTGTAGAAATGCCCAGCATAGTTTTTTCTTCCTGGAAGATATTTCTGGCTAATTTCCATTTTAATGTGATGCATTATTATGTCAATGGATAGATCATTATTTATTACTCGTCTTGCATCAAGATGTTAAATGCCTCTCCTTCAGAATAGCCGTGTGCTGTGTTTGTAGAAATGCCCACCTCAAAATTCCTCTACAGACTCGAAAATTCTCAGTTCTATTACCTTACCTTTTTTTTACAGGCATCTTCTCATCTATGGAAATTTTTATTTTTTTTAGTGAAGAAAACTAATGATTAATAATATAGGTCTGTTGGTCAATGTACATTGCAATGTCTAAACAAATCAATTTTGTTGGCCCTATGCTGGGTATGCTACCAGTCAACCACTAAGCTTTGTTTGTGGGGCTATGGAGGAATCAATTTTGGCTGTAGAGAGGAGCATTAGGTGAAAGAAGATTAGTGCTAGAGGCCCTTCCTCTTATTCTTTTTAGATAATATCATTTGGTATGTAGCCTTGGTGCTTCTTAGATGTTGTGGTGGTTTTCATAGTATTGGTACCACTTTTCCCTCTCCATATATCATTTTATTACAGCATCAACGAAATGTTGGATATTAGCATTGTTGATTTGTTTCATAATATGCAATGTAATCTCTTTATTGTAATATTATGATGGTAGGTTTTTGCAGAAATGCTCAGTTCAGATTTCCTGGAACTGAGAGTTCACAAGTTTTCAGTACTACAATTTCATTAGCTTGAACTGGTTATCCAGAATCATAGAAAGAACAACTAAATAATTGGGGAAGCTAGTAGGCTTAAAATCTTTTGATACTCATTTGATAGATATTCATTATTATGATAGGGACATTACTGTGCTGATTATGTTTCTAGTTCTTTGGGAGAAGAGTTTTCCGGACTGCTTGGTACTTCAACTTTAAATAGATAACAATACCTGGCATTGGACATTGTCATTTTTATGCATTTGCCGGTGTCACATGCTTTCCAAGTGGAAATTGCATTCTAACTGTAGTAGTAAATATCTGACTAATGTTGAGATCACGTCACGTATCTTGCCGCCTAGAAGCGCCCTAAGTATCACGTCACGTATCTTGCCGCCTAGAAGCGCCCTAAGTAGGGGTGCCATCGGATCGGATACGGATCGAATATTGTCTTTACCATCTTCGTATCCGCACCCAATCTTCGAATACGGATACAGATACGGATACTGGCGGATGTGAAAAAATGTTATCCGTTTCTGTCAAATCGGATATCGGATATTAGCGGATCGGATGCAGATACTAACCGGATATGTAAAAATGGATATAGTTAAGGATAAACTAAACAGATATACTTATATTACTTTTTATCTCATCTACAACAATATTAAATGTGATGCATACTATGAATATTATTGTGTACATATCAATACTTCCACCCTATCTTTTATCATTCAGCTTCTATAACAATGGATTATATGACTTTCGGTGCTAAATATCGATTTGAATGTCACGGTTGATGTTGAAATACTCAAAATCTCTCATGCTACTCTTACAAGAATGAATACTTTCCACTATTACTTTTTCACAAACTCAAAATATCAAAATCTAATGTTTAATGAAGAATAGTCTCTTCTATATGGATATCATTATCAAGTTTCAACATTCAGATATCAGATCGGGTACGAATAGGATATAGTTTTTATCATATTCGTATTCGCATCTAACTTTCGAATATGGATACGGATACGAATATTAACAGATGTGAAAAAATTATATACGTATCTGGATTGGAGGCGGATGCGGATATCCGCGGATACCCAACCGGGCCCAAAGAGGAAGCTTCGGGTCTTATCCTGAGCCCACGTTACTCTGATACCACTTATCTAGAACCTCAACTCAACCAGAACTGTGCAGTTCTCCGGAGATTCCAGTGATCGATGCAAGGACTAACTCCGGAACCACTCCGGACTCTGACACGAAGACCCTTCGAAGCCTGCCGCTCCTGCACTGGTGCAGCTGGACGGCATGATCTCCGCGATTCGTGAATTCAGTCATACTGCAGATCATTCCCTCATTCAAAACGTTACAACGCCCCTACATCAATGCAGGCTGTTATAGATAATGCAGATATCTCTGTATGGTTATCCCAACAATCAAGCAGCGGGATCTAGACGGTTATGGAAAAATCACAATGTGCTAATCGTGCAATTGCTGAAATTTGAAAAGCCCACGCGTGCATTAACGACTGAGACATGTATTAGTACTCATCCATCTCCACCTGAAAAGAGATTAGCTTCTCATTACCATCAAAATACAATGTTCACAAGTATTTCCTACTTTTCTTCAAATAAGAATACTTATTCTCACGCCTGAGGGTTTTCGGCGGACACCACACCGGTACTCCTGACTTGATAGATATTCTTTTTATTCAATGTTCTTCACAGGATCAATGAGGAGTGTCCAATTGTCTGTAATAAAAAATGTCCACTACACGAACATACATTAACAAATTAATTAAGTATTATGATATAATATTGGAATTAAATTTAACTTACATTGATAAATTTAATTGTTTTTGGACTTGGTTATCGCCAGACCCGTGCTTGATGAATAATGAAAGTGAACTTTTTCCCCTCTTAAATCTAGCTCTTAAATCTAATGAAATTTAAATATATATATTTTTGAGTTCAGTTCATTTGTGCGAGCCATAAACAAAGACACATATTTTAAAATGGCCAACAGAAAAGGACCACTCCAACTAGAGCCGACCACGGTTCCGGAAGCGGACCCGTAAAGAGCGGTTCCGGTTCCGGTTCTGGAACCGGATCAGTTCCGGCTCAGGCTCCAGAACCGGGTGGATTCGGTTCCGGGACCGGATCCACTCAGTTTTTTAATCTGTTTTCTATAATAGTTAAAAAATAGAATATTAAAAATTAAATAATTAAATTTCAACATAATTATTTTCAATTAATTTAATATCTAAAGAAATATAACAAAATAATTAAAAAATAAAAACGGGCTTTAACTTAATCCTTACCATAATTAAGTTGCCTACATATGCTCTTGGGATTTAGAGGAATCAAAACCCACGTAGTTCTCTTACTTCATTCCCCTTACTCACCTCAAGTCACTTCCTTACATTTCGGTGGTTGTCATTTTCATAAAGTCTTCATTTTGTTACCGTACAATTTATTATTGTCTTAACGTTATTTTTGTTCAATCATCATGACATGCTTGAGCCTCCACTGACTCGGAGGATGTACTCGAGAGAGATTATGGAGAAGATTTTTTAGAGAATTATGAAGAGAAATTTTGTAGAGAGATTTTGTAGAGGGATTTCGTTGGAGGAGAATGAGAGAAATTAAGTCTTATTTATAAATTATAGATAACATATAAAAAATAAAAAATCTAAAAAAATAAAAAAATAATCTCTTTTTACTCTCTCTCTCTCTCCCCCCTACTCTCCTCCCCTCCAACGGTCCAATTTTGGACCATTGAAGAGGATAGAGGAGAGCCTGAGAGGGGTCAGACCCGCCCAAGAAAAAAAATCCTAACAAAAAGACCAGGCCCACCTGGCCGGCTGGCTCAGGGATCAAATGACCCATACAAAAAAATAAATAAATAAACCGGTTCAGAACCAGAACCATCGGTTCCCGATTCTGAAGTTCAGAAATTGGAACTGACCGAGAGGTTCCAGTTCGGTCTGAAACCGCAGGCCGGTTCTAGTTCCACTTCTAGAGGGTGGGTTCGCGGTTCAGTTCGCGGTTCGACCGAACCTGGATTAGGTCTAACACCAACAATAGAAATTTCTTTAATGGAAAGAAAAGCATCTCTTACCAATAAAAGAATATTTCTTATTGGTAAGAATGCCAATGTATGCCAATCTCATTGGTCACGTTAAAGTATGTGTGTTTGGCTCACATATATAAACTGAACCCTCTATTTTCTTGGATGCTTGAGCCTCCACTGACTCGGGTGATGTACTCGAGAGAGATTATGGAGAAGATTTTTTAGAGAATTATGAAGAGAAATTTTATAGAGAGATTTTGTAGAGGGATTTCGTTGGAGGAGAATGAGAGAAATTAAATCTTATTTATAAATTATAGATAATATATAAAAAATCAAAAAAAATAACAAAATAATCTCTTTTACTCTCTCTCTCTCCCCCCTCCTCTCCTTCCCCCCAACTGTCCAATTTTGGACCGTTGAAGAGGAGAGAGGAGAGCCTGAGAGGGGTTAGGCCAGAAAAAAATCCTAACTAAACGAATGACCCATACAAAAAAAAAAAATTAAACCGGTTCGGAACTAGAACCATCGGTTCCCTGTTCTGAAGTTCAGAAATTGGAACCGACCGGGAGGTTCTAGCTCGGTCTGGAACCGCGGAACCGACAGCCCGGGCCGGTTCTAATTCCAGTTCTAGAGGGAGGGTTCACGATTCAGTTCGCGGTTCGACCGAACCAGGATCGGGTCTAACACCAACAATTGAAATTTCTTTATGGAAAGAAAAGCATCTCTTACCAATAAAAAATATTTTTTATTAGTAAGAATGCCAATGTATGCCAATCTCATTGGTCACGTTAAAGTATGTGTGTTTGACTCACATACATAAACTGAACCCTCTATTTTCTTGGTTATTAATGGAAATTGAAAATAACTAGGAGTTCTTTGTAGGAATTTGTTGTTTAAAAAATTTAACTAGAACTTGAATATCTATTTTGGGTTTAGTTCACTTGTATGAGCCACACACAAATATAAATGCTTTAAGGTAACCAATAGAAAGCACCATATACATACATATATATATATATATATATATATATATATATATATATATATATATATATATATATATATATATATATATATATATATATATATATATATATATAAGCAATAAAAATTTTATTTTATGACAAGCAAAGCTTCTCTTACAAATAAAAGAACATTTCTTATAAAGTGGAACTATACCATTGACCCCCTTAAAATATGTGTATGGTCACACAAAAACTGAACCTCTATTTCTTTGGTGACTAATGGAAATTGCTCAAAGCAAATAGTATTTTGTAGAAGAATTTGTAGAGAGGGAGCTCTTCCATGGCTATTGCCTTTTGATGAATCTTTTCTCTCTGACTATGTGGTTATTGGTTGCTAGAAAATGGCAAATATTTTATGGTACCCATTAGATTATCAGAGAAGATTACTGTTGACACTCTAAAAAAAAAAGCAAACTCCTGGGTAGCACTTCAACCAGTCTGAATAACGTCTACACTCGACGACATTTACAAAAGTCAGAGTCATGACGAGCTGATGACATGGTTTATGCCCACTTCAGAGAGCAAAGCAGGCCTATAAAGTTAGGTCTGATCAAACACCTAGCTTCGCGTGAGCCCAAAAGAGAGCTAGCTTCGCTTATAGCCTTGTTAAATGGCCGAAGGCAAGAGCTTCGCACGAAGCTTCAATCAGCCCTGCTGAGGGCTAAATTAGCTTCGCTGGAAGCTTTCTCACCAACTTCACTAGAAGTGTGGTCCAACTCTGCTCTAAGCTAACTTACTAGCTTCGCTTAAAGCTTCGCCTAAGTCATCAAATGAGCTATCTTCTAGCCTCACTTGAAGCCTTGAATATAGCTTCGCCTGAAGCTTTTTATGTGAACTTCGCATGAAACTCTTACTTAGCTCCGCAGCGAGTTTTTCAAGGCCATCAGTAGACCGTTTCAAAATCTCACGAGGAATTAATGGTGAACCTCACTGCTTTAGTGAGGCTAATGCCAGTTTAAGTGGGAGGTTACACTTACCCATTTTGTCCCATATTAAGTGGAGACAATTAAGCAACAATCGCTATTAATAGCTCTCGCGAACCTCCTAGCTTCGCCTGAGCTTGCATTTAGCCTCGCGGTAAGGCTATTTCGAGCCTTGCGTAAATCTAATAGACTGATTCAGTCTTGCTGAATTCAAGAGGATAATGACACCCCTATTTTGCTATAAGTAGCCCTTGTAAGAGAGAAGAAGGGCTGAAGAATTTGGAGAGATCTAAGAGACCTAAAGCCAAAGCGCCCTCTTGCTTTTAAGCTTCCAATACCCCAGAGATTCCACTCTCTTTCATTTAGGGTCCCAACACGCCTTCTATCTTCAGAAGATTTTCAGAGCCAAGCGAGAAGGAAATTCTTTCGAGAAGCTTAACACCCGACCGATTGCATCAACGGGACAAAGTGACCGTGCGCTGATCAGATTCCCACTGACATATTTCCCTAGAATCTCAGAGGAGATTTACTTGTAATTTCGCTCCTCCATTCTTTTCTTTGTAAGTTTTCCAAGATCAATTTCTATGGAAAACAATTACTATTAAGTAGAAGATGGATTCAATCATTTTATGATTTCTAGTTATAGATAAAGTTATAACAAAACATAGAGAAGGTGTCAATGAATCTCATGATCAAGGTGCAGTTTCATGGTGAAAAATTACTAGTCTCTAAAACCAGGATTGCACTAGGCTGCAAAATATGAAATTAGGTTAATTTGGGAAATTGTGAAAAAACAATGTCTACATGGCTGTACTATATTCTGTTCTAAAAAAAATTGATTAGCGCGTTGTAGTCTTCTTTTTTTTTTTTTTTTGCACTTTCAGCCAAAATGGGTGATTTCGATATTGCAATATTGCCTAATTGATCAATATGTTTATTTCAGGTGGGGATATTTCGGACTAGTCAATTGCAATATATGCTAGATTGTGAAGCCCTTGCTTTTGAAGTGAGGATGTTTGGTCTCCTTCGTTCTAGTTACTATGTTTATGTGTCGGAGGAATTCTGAAAATCTAATAGCCATGACTGCACGGATTGTCTACATCTTTCCTTCTCCAACACCCCTTCCCAGGATGACTCTGCAGAGCATCTTGACAAGTTCTTGACTTAACATGTAAACAGTAAATGACCAGACCGAGTATCTGATCATACCTCAATGTATTAACAACTTGTTTCAACTGATGGTCTTCAGGAGGAGCTACTGTCTGCAGCTTTGTATTCTCTGCATAAAATCGGCACAGCTTCTGTATGGCAGTTCTTTATCATTTTCTTCCTTTGAAATTCAATGGTATTCAGTGTTAGAAAAGCTTGTTAAGCCCTCTGATGCAATTCGTAACCTGGCAGTAATGCGTTCGGCTTGCTTCCGTATGAGACTGTAATTTGCGCTTGTCAACATGTAAAACATAATCTATTATACGGGGAATCATTATCAGCATAGTACCCAGAGCTGCTTTGTGTCAGTATTTCCCCATATTTCTGCATGTTATCTCCAGAGCATTTGTAAGCCCTGGCTTCAACAACAGGAACTTCAACATGTCGAGCAATATAAGCTCTTCAGCTTCATGAAGTAGAATTTGTTGAACCAGTTTTACCCACGGTTTCATAGAGAAAAGCTTGGATTATGGAAACAAACTTAGTAGCAAGATCTTATATAAGTTTCATAACTCGGGGCTGAATTTTAACAGTTGAAGTGGATCCTTATTGGTTTAGATTTTCCTCAATATTTCAACATCTTTTCCCCTTCAGTGATTACATTTAGTGTTGGTGTCCGTTTGTGTTTCTTTAAAATAAAAATGAACTTCAGTTCTTGTTGGCTCGGCATATTCTGGCTGACTGAATTCCTTTTTTAAGGTCTCCTCTTGATTTGGATCTCCCTAGAGAACAAGTAAGTTAAACTAAGAAACAGAAAACAATTCAGTTCATTCTGTATTCCAGTAAACCTAATCTCACTCGAGGGAGCCCTTCTGTAGAAGGCCTTCTAGTTTGCGTTTAGTCCCACATCGGAAGCATACAATTATTTAGTTCCTTTAAATTAATCTTACCCACTTAGCTGATACGACCTTACTTGAACAGGATCTGTTCTATAGGCTCGTACAACTGTATCCTTGAGTTCTAAGGAGACAGGCAACACAGTCTGGTGGATGACACGTAGCCTCTTGCCCAGAGCGTGATTGACGGTTGTGTGATCTATGTTCATTGATCCACACTGTAGAGGATCGTTCTCAGTTGGCCTCTGTGCCCTCTGAAGATGGGCTTGAGGTTGTCTGACAGACCCCTCAACTCTTTTGCACTTTTTTTTGGGTAACTTAATTTCAATTTTCATTCTAGTTTCAAATATTCCTGTTTCACTACCGTTATTTATTGTATCGAAGGAAGATCATTAATCCTCTCGTACCAAAAATGTGGAATGCCTCTACTTCAGTACAGCGTGTGTGTGTTTGTAGAAATGCGAAGCTTAGTTTTCCCCTTGGGAGATATTTTTGGGTAATTAAAATTTCCGTGTGATGCAGTATTATATCAATGGATGGATCATTATTCATTCTCGTCTCGTATCACAAAATGTTAAATGCCTCTCCTTCAGTGTAGCATGTGATGTGTCTGTCTGTAAAAATGCCCAGCTTAGTTTTCCTCTTGGAATTTTTTTTGGGTAATTTTAATTTCATTGTGATGTATTTCTAGAAGTATACTATGTAGGAAGTGCTAACTTACTTTTTCTCTCTGGATGTCATGTTTAGAATTTGCAAGGAAGTGGGCGGAAGTAAGAAAATAGGAAAGTGTCTTTTCTCACTTTCATACCTATCTAAACACCGTAAAAGGAAAATGAGAAAACCTCTTTCTCTTTTCTCTTTCTCTTTTCTCTTTTACACAACCATTTCCTCACTTCACACGTGTTACAATTAATTTTGTGGTCATGTAAATCTCATTTTTAATAAGTTGTAACTCAAAATAGTTATTTTTTGATCATGTAAATCTCACTTGCATTCTAATTACGACATAACAGTTTCCAAACCACACTTCTCAACAACATCTAAACACTGAAAAAATTACTAATCAATTTTCAAATTTCAAAGAAAACTATTTCTACTTCCTCACTTCCACTCCTAACCAAACAGCCCCGTAGGTTGTTGTTCACATTCGGTAACAGCTTGCCAGTGTTCTTTCAGGTCAGGAACCCCTGCAATATAGGCAGCTACCTCATGAAACTGAAGAACATTACTCATCCCTCTCTCGAGAGGTATCTACTATTTGTATTCGTGCTCCTTAAGTCGAATAATCTTATATTTTAATATACTTTCATGTATGACATTTCAAATTTGTTCTAATTGTGAAGAAGCTACTGATCAAGAGTTACATTTTTCTCAGTCTAAATTTTCTCGGCCTAAACAGATGCATCCTGTTGACCCAATAAATGTTGGTTCACTACTACTAAGCTTTGTTTGTTGGGCGTGAGGAATCAATTTGTCTGGAGAGACTCTTATTTCTTGAGTAAAGCAGCAATTGTAGAGAAAACCAAGCAGCATTCACTTGAAACCTTTGAGATAGGCAAAAGTGGTTGCATTAAACGATCTATGATAGGGATTGGTACGACAATTGCCAGTCAAGTTTATTACTTACACTGCTGTTGATGGTAAGCACCACCAAGTTAATGAACGACAATATGAATTCTAAACTTTTTGCTTTGTTTCGGGCATACTAGTTGGTTCTTCAATCAAGATCAAAGAGTTAGCTCAAGTGCATTTTCTTATATGTGATAAATGATGGAATATAAGCCAACTTGCCTGCAGTATTTTACGCTATGATCTTACAATCACAACCCGATATTTTAAGTACTTAGTGTTAATATAGCCGTTATAATGAACTATGCCGGTTTAATACGGATGAACTTTTTATTTACTTTTGTAGGAGTAGTTTTTATTTATACGTTTCATTTGAAATTTGGTTTGATCATTTTCATGTTTCTAAGTTTGTGGCTGGTAATATAAGAAGCCAGTCTTAGTAGAGTGTCATCATGAATAGGGCAGAAATTATATTCTAATTTGGAAGGTCAACAAAGATGAGATGGAAGTTGCCCAAGTTGATTAGATTTATGTAGTTAGTAAAGCTGCTTTTTCTCAGTGATGATTAAACCAATTCCTGCTTGATTGCCATGTGATAGAGGAGGAACAAGAGATTAAAGAAGAAATAAGAGGTTATCGTGGAGTGTTCATGTAGGACATCTGCCTTTGGAACTAAGC